>BGPR01004506.1:0-103435 GCA_013235015.1 Araneus ventricosus | reverse complement strand
ATGATAACAACAGATAAATTTTAAAAAACCCTATTTTTGACAAAAAAGAAGACTTTGGACAAAGAAAAACAGTATTTTAGTTTGATTTCCAAATCTTCAAAGAAACCCAGTTATTGAAATTAGAACTTTACTACATCTCGTTTTCATTTCCATCACGGAGACTCGTTTTGGCTTTTGTTCGAGCATAATTCGATTTATCGTGACAATTTTCAGTGCAAAGTGTTGTTCCAACAGTGAATGCGAGAAAATGTTTCTTACGATGAGGGGAGGGGAAGGAAAGAAAAACATCATACAGGAAATAAAAGGCTAGTATCGTTGAACCATTAAAATGTTTGTGTACATCGAAGAATTTCAGGTAGTCTCTTGCGATATTAGTTTAGTTTAGTTTAGTTTAGTTTAGTTTAGTTTAGTTTAGTTTAGTTTAGTTTAAGTTTAGCTTAGTTTTGTTTAAGTTTAGTTTAGTACTAAACTTAAACCAATATCGCAAGAGACTACCTGAAATCCTTTGATGTACACAAATAACTTAGTTTAAGTTTAGTTTAATTTTAGTTTAAGTTTAAGTTTAAGTTTAGTTTAGTTTAAGTTTAAGTTTAGGTTTAGCTTTAGTTTAGTTTAGTTTCAACGATACTGCCTCAAGCATAGGTTCTGGAATTCTATAGATTGTCATGATATTTAAAAAACCAGTCGGCAGTAAAGGATTTGAATATAAAAACTCCTTTTATGTGAAAGGTTTGAGGAGTGGACCTCCAGTCTCATTTGTAAAGAAAAGGAATGCCGCTATTTTCTTGATAAAATAATTTATATTGACAAATGATTTATAAATAATTTATATGACGTAATGATTAAAGAAATATTTGAGAGAAAAATTTATGACTTCCAGCAGCATTTTATGACATCCCTAGCGTCTTACCTCATGGATATAAATTAGTTTATGAACGGTCTTCGGACGATAAAGAAGAGATAATTGACAGCTCGTATGCTTAATTGGCAAAGTTTAATCACTCCAAAGCCATTTGATGCTATGCTGCGCAAGACCTCTGTGGAATATCCAGAATATGGTGCGTGTGAAGCCAAACCGAACGCGAGGATGGACTTACAACGAAGAATGGTCTAAAGGCGAGGTAAAATGCTGCCCCTCTGAAGATTAAAATTGATTTAAAACCGCCTGGAATTTTTCTAAAATATGAACATTAGGTAAAACAGCCTCAAATGTCTCCGAAAATAAATACTTTTGTCTAAACTCCAGAAATTCTTTCCAAGGGCAAATAGGCTGTGCTGAAATGCATCCAAAAATGAAATCTTCAGTCAAAAGTCCTGAAATGGATACAAGAAGGAAAATACCTCCTAAGAAACATCAAAATTATTCGAAAGTATAATCTCCCGACAAAACTTTAGAAGTTAATGCCCATAGAGATAAAAATACGAATTTGGAAAGCATTCTTTCAATTCACGTGTCTTCTACTATTCCGATTAATGAAACCAAAATTTCAGGTATAAGGTCAAGTTAAGTTACTGAAATTGTTCTTCCTCTGAACAATCAGGCGAAGAATTCCCATCGCCTATTCCTAAAGTAGAGGCGAAATCAGAAAGCAAAATTATGAAGAAACCGAAAAAGATATCACTGTTTCAAAAGTTGAAAGTTCTCCATCACCAATTCCTAAACCGAAAAAGATGGATGCCATTGTTTACCAAGTCGATAAAAGATGCAACCCTGGAAAATTCTCTAAATCAAAGATTTCATCTGAAAAGATTCCAAAAAGCAGAATTTTAGTGAAACATCCTGAAGCATCTCCGAAAGTAAACACTTCGGTCAAAACTCCTGAAATGAATTTAAAAATTAAATTGATAACTCCTGAAATGGTTACGGAAAGGAAACCACTTCCTGTGAATCATGAATATTCTCTTAAATTGGAATTTCTTGTTAAACCTCTGGAAATGTTTCCAAATAAGAAATCTTCCCCCAGAGATCGAGAAAGACATCCAAAATGAAACTTCTTGTGGCTTTTCGAATTCGACGCTTTGTTACGGCACGTTCTGAGTTTTCAGGTTGGCATGGCGTTCTGAAAATAATTTTAGTGGAGGCATAAGCTGCCGTTACAATAAGAAAATGTTTTTTAGACAAAAGAGGCGAATTTAATTATCGGAGTGAACTTTCTGGTGACCCAAAATCATTTGAGGAATAAAGGCTGAGTCGCAAAAGTAAAAAAGAAACAACTGTTAATATCCTATTCTGTCAGTATGGTCAGTTGTTATATGGTGTGAACAACAGTTTTATGTGATATTTTAATACAGATTTACAACGCAAAAGATACAAGAAAGGAGTTCAAGAATATATATATATAAACGAAATAAGGCAAAAAAAGAATAGAAATATAGGTAGAAAATGGGAAGGAAGGATTAAAAAGTTAGGGAGAACAGAAAGAAATGCAAATGGGACAAAAATGAAATGTATAAATGAGCCCTAAAACTTCATGAAATTCTTCCAAAAGTGAAACTTCTTGGAGCTTTCCGAATTCCTCGCATTTTTGTGGCACTTTCTTAATCGTCAAGTTGAAATGGCTTCGTCCCAAAATAACTAGAGTGGGCAAATCAAATAGGTAAAGCCATACCTATTGAGTTGCAATAGCAGATAAGGCTTTCCTGAAGCCGCACATCACTTGAAGGGAAAGGACTGAATCTAAGGAATCCGAATGGCGGAATTGTTTAATATCATTCGATTGTAATACTTTGTACACATATCCACTTGTTCAGAATTTATGTCAAGAAACCTATCTTAGAATGGGCGGGAGGGATGAAACAGTAAAGAGCACCTGATGAATGTCCCGTCAGACGAAGGAAAGAGACCTTTATCTATTTTTCTTCCAATGAAGTTACTCATCCGTTTTGAAATATCGCCAATAAATAGCAGAAGAAGAAATATCAAGGAGAAGGTAAAGAAGCGTCTTCAGTTTGAATACTAGATTGTTCTACGATACATGTAACAGCTTTACCTGGAAAGGGAGGGGGGAGTAAATTGTGTTGCTTTAAACGCAACAAAAGAGAAGCACTCACCTAATATTTTTCTGAAGAAGTTATTCATTTATACAGTATTATTGGGACGAATAAGAACGAAAGCGCTATGAAAAACTGTGAAGACAACAAAAATCCGGGGCATCTTCAGGTGGAAGACATTTCCATTTTAAGGATTTTATCTGATTTTTTAAGATTGAGTTGCACCGCAGAAGTTACATATAAAAAGAAATTCGAGAATATTCTATGAAAAAGGTCAAAAGGAGCGAAAATAAGAGAGGAAGAGAGGCTGGAATTGAAAAAAATAAGTAAGAAACAAGGAAGAATTATACGAAAAAATAAAGGAGAAACTAAATATGACGGGGTAACCAGATGAATGAAGAACATTTACTTACGAAAAAAAAACTTCGAACAAATAAATTCAGTATTCTAGAATGATATACAAAGCTTCGTTAGATAGCAGTATTAAAAAAAACTGATAGACAGAAGAGCGCTTCGGTGAAAGAATCGTCCAGCTGCCTGTTGGAAGTTTTCCGATGGTTTTCTTCAACGCGAAACTAAATGTGACACAATTCTCCATAAAAGTCTTTAAGGAAGGCAACCCTCCCTTCTTCCAAGTCACTTCTTCAATAGAAGCTGTCATCCTACCCCTTTATCACGAGTCTTTGGCTCATCCGTTGAAACTTCATTGAGTCCTTGTATGATGCACAAAGCTTCCTTAGTCAGAATTATTCAAAAAAAACCCTGATAGACCGATTAGCGCTTTAATGAAAGAATTGCCCATTGCTGCCGAGCTGACTGTTGGACGTTTTCCTGATTTTCTTCCACGCGAAACCAAATGTGACACAATTCTCCATAAAAGCCGTTAAGGAAGGCAGCCCACCCTTCTTCCTCAGGTGATCCAGGTCACTTCTTCAACAGAAGCTGTCATCCTACCACTTTATCACGAGTCTTTGGCTCATCCGTGGTAACTTCATTGAACCCTTGGTAACACTAGACAAAGTGGGTTAAGCTTCAAGGTATGGAATGAAGAATTTCAGGACATCCTGCCTGCATTTTTTCCTTTCTCTCAATTAGGAGCGACTTGACGGACCAGAAATTGTTTCCACTGACTATTTCCAATGCAGAACAGTGAATGTGAGGGAATATTCCGCCATAAGCGGAGGATGAGATGCGGTCAGTTCGAAGAGGAAACGAAAAGGCTCTTAAAGTTGAGCTGTCAAAATGTTCGTGATTACAAAAAGGCACCCAAGTGCGATATTTTTGTACTGCTTTCAGAGATTTCACCTCAGGATAGTTGCTGGAATTCAACAGTTTCTTTTAGTATTTGCCATAAACAAGCCATCAATAAAAATGTCTTCTCTTCCAGTCTGAACATGAACAATTATTATTATTATTTTATTTAAAGGTGCTCGATATTGAAAAATTGCTACTTTTATAATGTTTTTTCGAACGTGAAAAGTGAAATAAATTGTTGTTTACTAACTCAGTTTTGTTGTTGCTTTTTTTTTTCCTCGTCTTTGTTGATTACAGTGGTTTTTAACGCAGACTTGAACGCAGAGCTGACCACTCGCAAGAGGGAAAGGAATATTAATTACATTCCCACTAGCGATCAATTGACCGGATGGGGTTGGTAACGTACAGGGAGAGTTTGACGGAATCCTAGGATTGACACAGACTTTTCCTAATTGCACTGTTGACTGGACGTTGATTCCTCAGATTGCTCCTTGGAGAGATTCTGATTAGATGTATTTAGAGACATTCCAGTCTCTAAATATGAGGACCTCATACCTAATAAATGCACATATTCATATATATTTGTAAATAGCTATCTTCGGCAACCAAATTGTTCGCTGGAATTACTGATTTTGTTTAATTTCAACTGAATCTCTTCGTCTTAATATGATAGTCATGACTTCGTTAACAAAGTAATTTCAAACATTGGATGGACATTTGACCTGTATTATTTTAGTAGCCTTGCACTTGTTCTGTCCATAGTCTGCATCAGTGGTGGCGAACCCATGACCCGCGGGTCAGACACTGACGCACGAAGGCTTTCTAAATGACCCACAAGTTGATTTTTGTAGACTTATTTTTTTATAACATAAAAGAGAGAACAGATAATTAAAAATATTAAAAAATTAACCTTTTCCAATCCGCGGCACATACGCTGTACCGATTTTTTTCCCCTTTTGCTTCGGCTGACTACTGCTGTACCGAGCGATTGAAAGACTTTTTCTACCCCCTTTTTCCCAGAAGAGGAATTTCCTCAACCCATTTTCGACCCCGAGCTGCTTTGTCCGAGCTGGTGGGGATGTGTTTCTCCAATGTCATCAGTTGTGTGCGTATTGGCGACTTTTTGGAAACAACTTCCAAGTCTCAAAATAGATACACCATTCGATAATTTTACGCTGTATATAACAAACCCCCTTTTTCCCAGAAGAGGAATTTCCTCAACCCATTTTCGACCCCGAGCTGGTGGGGATGTTTTTCGCCAATGTCATCAGTTGTGTGCGTATTGGCGTCTTTTTGGAAATAACTTCCAAATCTCAAAATAGATACACCATTCGATAATTCCACGCTGTATATAACAAAAGGATTTTTCTTTTCTCGTGTTTGTTCGTTAATTTTTTTTTTTTTTTTAAATATCTCACGCAAATGGAGATTGAGAATGTGATGAAGGATTTAGACGCAGAGAATTATGATGATAGTGATTCAAATTGTGAAGATGAATTAGAAAAGGGGCCGTCCATAAATGATGTCACGTTTGGGGGGAGGGGGTTTGTGAAATTGTGACAGTTTGTGACAAAGGAGAGGGAGGGGGTAACAAGAAGTGTGACATCACACATTTTGGTTAAAATAAAAACATTTAAAATCAGCAGATTAAATTTTGAAGTTATTTTGAAATTACCAGAATTTGAGGGTATTTTTTAAATCGGGACTAAAACAACTTTAATGTGATTTTTTTCACTTATATTCCTTTCATTTCGAAAAAGGCATTCAGGGTAGGTTCTGAGAATATGGTAGCAGCAGAAATTCTTCACCATTAGAAGAAAACCTCCCCCTGTCACACCCTTGAAATGTCCAACAAAAGATACTTCGCCCCACCTGGGTGAGTGGTAGAACTGGCAGTGGCACAAACATGTTGATCTTATTGAGGCGTTTTTTTAAATTCAATCTGTTTAATTTTGTGTTCCTAAAGTAAAGATAAGGTTTAAAGAAAAATATATCAAATTCCAAAATACTACTGCTTTCAATTGCTTTTTTATATTAATATTTTATTACTATTGTATATTAATTAGGTTTTTTGTTGTAAATATTAATCTTATTTCATACAAAATAAGTACATATATAATCATTATTATTGTTATGCTCACAAATGTCATTAAAACACAGTTAAAGTTTAAAAATAAAAGTTGATATATGATCTATAACGTAATGCTTTGTTTCTGAACTGCAAGTATATGTTTATGTAATATAGCGTGACATGTGACAAGGGGGGAGGGGGTATGGTAAAGTGTGACACTTTGTGACAAATGGGGGGAGGGGGGTCAAAAATATTGAATAAAAGTGTGACATCATTTATGGACGGCCCCTTTCATCACAATTCTGATTTATTCGTATTCATTATAATGATAAATTGCTTCGGTTATACGCTGTTTTCCCCAGTCCTAAAATGTGAAAATTTCATCTTTTCTAATATATGAACTGTGATAAAGAAATCATGATTTTGAAATTATTTCAGTGGCGAATCCGGGGGGGCTATCGGGCTACAGCCCCTCCCCTCCCAGAGCCAAGCCAGAATTCCTGATTTAATTTATCATCATTACAACTGTTTTTTCTTAATTTCTCTCTTTAAAAAAATAATAAAAACGTTTCAACATTGTTTTCTGGCTTGAAAGGCTCGAAAATTTTGCTACTTTTGTAGTCATTCCACTTGCACTTGTAGCATTGACGCGGTCGAAGACATTTTTTGGCAAGTTATTTCATTGTAATTTTTATTAAATTATCGAAAGAATTGTATTGTTCTTTATGATTCTTATTGTCAGGTGAGTAAAGTCTATAAAGTTAAAGAGTTTTGGTTTACTTTAGCCTTGAAGTTTGACATTCATCACGACGATACAAAGTTTCTATGACCTCAGCCCCCAGACCGGAATCCTAGATTCGCCACTGAATTATTTACAATTGATAAATTAACAGAAAACAAATTGTCTGGTGGTAATTCAAACGATGACGAAGAACCTATTCCACCTTCCTTTAAAGACACAATGGATTCCACTGAAAAACTTCGAACTTATTCCTTTTTTCAAAAGAATAGTAAAAAAAAAAAAGCATTCAAGGAACTTAATTCAATTCATAATATTATTATAAATATTCACGGACAATCAGCACATCAGATGACAAGTAAAGATTATTTTAATTAAACGCCTACCTGCATGCACATAAATCGTATAAGAAATGTATAATTAGTACTCAAGATATGCAATAAAGGTATGATTTTTCTCACTTTTAATGTTACATGCTTAATTTTAAAATTTTATTATTAATTCCCATACTCTGTGGTACTATACTCAGGGATGAGATTGGCAAAAAAGCAAAAAGACTGAAATCATACGCGAGCAAAAAATCTGTACTATAATTTATACGCAAAAGAAGTAAAACATCAAAACATGCAACATGATGAAAATATTACACTATAATAATTAATAACTTAATTATTTATAATTCAGTATGTATAAATAAGAAAAAGAATATTAAATTATTATTAAATCATTCATATTAAAAGTTAACAAACAAGTTTAATGCATAATCAGGAGCATCTTCAAATACAAAATTAGACATTAAATCATATTTACCACATGTACATTACTAAGATGCAACATTCACCCAACAGAAGTCTGAGAAGAATTATATTTAATAGCCTTTTGATAAAAGTTAGCGCAAAAAATAAATAAAAATAAGGACAAATAATTTCTTGTGCTTCATGCAATTGTGTGTGTAAAGTGTATTAGCTCTTTATAAATTATAATAATGTATCATATACTGAATTCTGTTTTATTTCTTTTATTTTTATACATTTTTGCAAAAGTAACAGCACAATGATTTTGCACCTTATAAAGTGAGAGGGGTCGAGAAATTGTAGAGTTACAATGACAGAATCATTTAGCATTACTGTTATTTGAAACATTTCCTTAATTGTTAAATAAGTGGTTTTCTTTCGTTTTTTTTATTTGTGTGGCTTTTGCTGGTAACAGATTTGGAAGGCTCCTATCTTTGACAGATTTTTCTTCACTAAAGAATGTGTTTGCATCCTCAGCAAGTTTATTTTCTGCAGAGGCTAAAGTTTTTGCACAGTCTTCAGTAGTATCTCTTTGTTTAATTACTGACATAGTTGTCGGGACTACATTATCTCTAGAATGCCTAGGTAAATCATCGATTTTATTTTTTATTTTGAGAAGATTTTTGTTATGTCTTATTCTCTGCTTTTTTGCTGCATTTGCACACAGCTTTTTAGCTGCCTCTTTTGACAGGAGTTTTCCTTTTTATTATGTAGGGGTTTTTTTTTTTTTTTTTCCATCTTGGTACGCCATACAAGATGACCTTAAGGTTTCAAAAAATTTTTTTTTAAAAATTTTTTTTAAAAAAAAAAATATTTTTTTTTTTTTTTTTTTTGCAAAATATGCCACAGAGGTTTTGTTTTCTGCAAAAAGGTGGTACTTGATACTTTGAATGGCACTGAATGTTGGAATGTTCATCCTTGTAGAGCTTGCAGATATAATGTTGATTCGTCAGTAGAAGATGAATTAGCTAGTTTTCTAGCCAGTTCGAGTTAAGCCGCACTATTGAGCATATTTTCCCAGAATTTTCTTTCGAAAACATAAGATAGGAAAGTTTCTTTTCTTTGTGTAAAAGCGGAATTTTCGGAAGAAAAAGCAAATTTTTTGCAAGGGAAAAAAATCGGAAATCCGGAAGGGGGAAAAAAAAAAGAAAAAAATATTTTTTTAAAAAAAAACGGAATTTCTCCAAAATAACAAAAAAAAGCGGAAATTCGCGAAAAAAAGGAAGAATCTCATCCCTGTATACTAGTACCATCTTAAAAAACTTTAAAATGAATACTTTAAATGAATTTGAATAAATAGCATTAAATTTGTTATAATCAAAGTTGTTTAGTAAAATTTCGATTATACGTTGTTTTATGTCAGTCCTGTGAAAGACGTATAAACAGTGTTTTACTGTAGTTAATAATAATGCAACAAGAATGCTATAAATAGTTTGTTGCTGTATCATTAGCTCAATTTAAAACTATATCTACATTTTTTTTTTCTTTTTTAATAATGTGCTTTATGTACCTGAAAAACAAAGGATTCCATTATATTAAATGATTGTAACTCTTCTATTACTAGAACATAATCTAGTTATTAACAGAAGAACTGATTGGTATTAACTTGACAATGTATATCAATACAATTAGAATGTTGAAACACAGAATAGTCCCCATAATGTAAGCTTTTAAGAAATAATCTATTTAAAATATTTTAATAAGTAATTTATTTAAAATATTTTTAAAAATTATACATGGATTTTCAAACTAATTAAAAGGCAAATCAATCTAAAAAAGAGTTAATTTAATAAATAATATGACAAATGTTTTCTACTATCTATTTCATGTTATAAAAAATCAATAGTATAAATGTAGTTTTTTGAAATGGGGAGATATTTAGTTAACAAGCAAAAAAGTCCATGGTGTAACATAAAAAATTATCATTCCAGAAGGTTCTATTTCATTAAACAAGCTACACAGAGAACACTATCGGCATAATTCTGAAAAACAGAAATTAATTTCATTTCCTATTAACTTTGTCTGTATTGAAATCAACACATATTTGGAGTTTCATTTCACATCATGAAAGAATTATATTATAAAAGAGGTTTGAGATAATGTGAGGTCTTGTATGGAGAATAATATTGGGAATTGCAAGAATTTAACTGTGCTCTCATTTTTACAATTCTTTAATAGTTGCATACAAAAATGATTAATAGCTAAAGCATTTCATTAAAATTTGCTGAACGATTATTTTAAGTTGAGCATTGACTTTAATCATCATTAATTAGCACTGAATTTTTTAAATTGATTTTTTTAATGAAACTGGGGTTGTGAGAATTATTTTTTCCCCAATGTCTGAAAAAGATCATGATTTGGAAAATAAGGAACCCTGATTTAAATAGTTCTTTCACATTTAATAAAATTAAGTTGAACCTGCTCCTAAGGGATTATTAACACATAAGTATCATACAGAAATTATAATGTGCAGTTTGAGTTTGGTTCCAAGAATTACAGATTTCTTTGACCACAAGCTAAGATAGTTTCAAAACTTAACTCAAATATATTGTTACTTGTTAAATACTGTTACAAAGCTGTAAAGTTGTTTCCCTGACACGCTAATCTTGGCGACAAATGGAATCTTCGAGAAAAATCCTGAACTGTCATCCTATCTCTACTGGGAGCCAGTAATTTCACGAACCTTCTAGAGATTGCATCACTTCCTATGTAATGACGTCTCTTCCTGATATAAAGGTATAAAATCAAGCTCTCAAACCAAGAGTAGTCAGTTGGACTTTGATCAACAGTGAAGCTGGTGAACCAAGAAACATTTTGAGCGCTATTTAAAAGTGCTGCGACTGAGAATTCTGTGGGCTGCTAAATTGAAAAAAATATTTTGCAATAAAAAAAATGTAAGGCTTTTCTTCAAAAAACATGTGCGCGACCCCTACAGGGGTCATGAAATAATTTTACACAAAGTGAGGGGATCGGAAATGAAAATAGTTTGTGCACCACTGTTTTAAGCCAATCCACTTATTTTCCCCGCTTTCTTCACTTTGCAAAGTTTCTAGTAAATGGCTCTAGCAGTCTAATTCATGTTGGATGGCAAAACAAGTGTAAACCAGTTTTTTGGACCTTTTTTAACTCACAATCAAAAATTAATAAAATCGATACTTGTAACTGTTTTGACTGCTGAGTTGAATTTATAAAATCAATTTGAATGCAAAATAGCTTATAGAAAATGTGCTCATTTTTGGACACAATATTGCAGAAAAAAGAAACTATTAAGTGGTTCAAGTATACAGAGAAACGGAAAGAGACGGAAAAAGAAGGTTAAATTTATTTAACTCTTCAAAATATATTAGGAAACTGGGTAGCAGTAAGCCTTTTCTTGCATATCATACATCAGAAAGAATGACATGATTTTTACAAGTCAACCTGTTTTTAATAAAGTTGCTTGAAATTAATTTCAACTTTTATATGTAATTTTACTTACCATATAAAATGATGTTCTTCAAATCCATATCACAATAATGAATAGCCATGAATAAAAGAAAAAATTACTCAAACCTTGGGAAGGCATTTCATTATTATTTTTTTTATCTAATGGTGAGTTAGAGGTAATTTATCTTTATTTGATACTCCATTTTGTAATAACATTATTATTATTTAAAATATTGTGTCTCAAATTTTCAAGTATCTGCATTTCAATGGTGAATTCCATTCAATTAAGACAGACCCTTTTGCAATGTTACAAAGAAATGAATATTTCATAAATGCATAACGCTCTTTCCGCACTTAACTCGAAAGATGTTGAATATCAAAAAACAATAATTACACATTTTGTACAAGTAAAAAATAAAAATTTAATTTCTAAGTATGAAAATAAATACATGAATAGAAAAAATTAACATGAATGGAAAAAATTATACACTTGTTGAGCGCTGCTTGCACCAATAACTTTGGTTAAATCTTCCAAACTGGCATTACAAATATTAATTAAGCCTGAAATAAATAAATAAACTATAAGCAATACATATAGTACAAACTTAAATTATTAATAAAAGTACTGTAAATAATGTTAATAATGATTACAAGCAGAAACAAATAAGCATAGTATTATTTATTAATCAAGAAATCAGAAGTGAAATTATATTAATATGCATATTCCCTCAGATTTATATTAGTTAAAGATGCTGAAAAAATATTTTAAAATAAAGATTTGTAAAACTTTATACAGAAAGATAATTTCACATTTAACATAGTTATTTAGCTACTTTTATAATAAATTCAATAAACCAATATCTTAAAAACAAATTTGAAGCAATAAAATGGTTTTGAAATCTTAACAGATACAAAATAAATATATAAATATGTATACAAAGAATTATAACTTATTTACTCGTAGTTAAAAAGTCAATATGTTTGGAAAGTGTAATAAAATACAGGGTGTCCGAGAATTGTTACACACGTTCCAAAATTAATTTTAAAAAAACTAATAATTTTACAACTACGGTTTTACTTTTAAATGAGATCACATCTTAAAAAGTTTCTTTTTCAGATAGGTGGCGTACCATTACGATGTTGTAAATTTGCTACAGCAAGAGATTTCCATTCGCAGCGGCTACAGATCAGCAGAAGCTGATGCACATTTTCTGGTTTCCTTTTTCGGTTTCCCTTGAATATCTCGAAAACTCTTCAGTTTTTGAATTACAACTGATTTAACAAATTAAAAAGTGTAAAATTCCCTACAAATAAACGCTTTGATTTTTTTTTCTACTTTAATATTTTCGCAGATGGCCATTTCTAGTATTCTAAGACAACCTAGACCACCGTAACCATGCGTTACCTATATATATATAAAAAAAAACACTTTTTAAAATGCGCTTTCATTTTTAAAAAACCGTAGTTGTAACATTATTAGTTTTTTTTTAATTAATTTTTGAAATTGTCCAATAACTCTCGGACACCCTGTATAATTTGTATATTTATTAATGCTTATTAATTCATATATCTTTAAACTACCATCTGCTTTGAGAATTACTCCCACCATTACATTTGAATTCATTTGTAGCAGAATTCACCATATTTTGCATTATCCCAGATAGCACGTAAGTTTGCAGCAAGTTTGATTTTGACTTGATATTACCTTGTCATCGCAAATTTGACGCGTCAAGCTTGAAGCGAACTTGTAGCAAGTTCGCCATTACAACTAGCGCCACCTCCTTGCAATGCAAATTTGCTGCAAGTTTGCAAAACAAGCTTGATGCAAAGATAGCACAAAGAGATAATTATCTTTGTCTCTGTTTTAAAAAAAAACATCCGATTTTTAATAGCATCTCCTAGACCATCCTTCTTTTTATTAATTCAATAAGTCAATGATAATTTGTAAAAAAACTGACTTTTTTGTAAAAAAATTTTTTGAAACATTTTCCACATCTTTTTACTAAATATAACACTCGCACTTTAAAGAAAACTATATCGCCTTTTTCTTAATGTTGAAATTTTATCGTTTATAAACAAAATTAAACCGAAAAAACAGTCAATGTTTATTGAAAAATAATAACATATACATTTTGTCCCATTTTAAAGTAATTACTTATGAACTCTAATTTCATAATTTATTCTACTAGCAAAACATAGTTATTAGCGAAAATCGCTCTCTCTTTGACTTCAAATCATATTCTCAACTCAAAAAATTAATGAAATCAAGAAAATAGTTTAAAATAAATCGTATACGAATCGAATCGAACGATGTATTAACGAAATCTATCTTCTTCTTTCAGAGTTTAACTGGCCGAATGATTAGCGCGTCTGTTTCGGAACCGGTAGATAGCGAGTTCTATTCCGGGTTGTGTTCATACTCTGTTTTTGCTATAATTTGCAATGAGTCTGCAATGCAAGCTTGCTGCAAGTCCGTCCCATGGTGACTTCGAAGCTTACGTTAACTTGCTGCAAACTTGTTTCACACTTGCACTCTTGTCGTCTCAAACTTGCTGCAAGCTTGCAGATTTGCAGTGCAAGTCTGCTGCAAACTAAAATTGCTATCTCGGATACCACGAAACTTTTGCAGAATTTAGGAAGACCCACCAGTAGGGGGTAGGCCATGGAGGTAAAATCCCTGGGGCAGCCATCCCAAGATAAATAAAAATATAAATTTCTTATTTTCAAAGAGAAGTGTTGGATATGTGTAGAGCCCACATGCCAGTACTTTGCCCAGGGGCCAGGTGCAGCTCTTGGCAGCCCTGAGTTAAACACATTTTTAAAAGTTATGCATAAAGATCACATCCCAAATTTCATCCATCTAGCTACAATAGTTTTCGAGTTATTGCGTTCACAGACAGACATAATTCCAAAATTATGTTTTTCAGACTCAGGGAGGTCTAAACCATGGAGATTCAGAAAAATCTCGAGTTCGAATTTTTTGACGATTTCAATACTTTCTCTTTGTGAACTTCATATACGGGAAAGTAAAAAATGAAACTTGCAACTACTGAGACTGAAAACATTCAGATGGCTGGGAGTTCTTAACTCTAGAAGTAGGGGAAAGGAAAATATATCCTATTTTTGAATCATAAAGAGAAAATAAGTATAATATGAATCACATTAACTTTAAATCATTGCAATTTAGATGATAAGAATATATAGTAAATTTTAGTAAGAGTAAATAGGCACACAAAAAGATTGAAATTATATAAATTATAGAAAACTAAGCATGATTGCAAAGATGAATTTTTCTGGAGAACACAAGAATATATTCCATGCCTTTATACATCAGTTTGCATAACAGCTGTAATTATACACTCTGAATGAAATCAGTTATACTTACTCTTGAATTTTAAAAGCAATGCCTGAGCTTTAGTTTCACCCAAAGAAGGAACAGTAAGAAGTGTTTTCAAAAGATATGTTTCTAAAGGTGGTATACGCCCTCTTAACATAAAAGGATTAGATTTGTCCTCACAGCCCATACGAACCTGAAAAACATAGAAAAGATTTTTTTAAAGGGGCGAGTACATTTTAAGAATCAAATTAAAACACACTGAATGAAAGCTCCCCATAACAGTGGTGTAGCAACAACTTTCACTGCCCAGGACAAACTTCCAGCATGCTGCTTCCCTTCCCCCTTCTTACTGAAGAAGTCGGGTATTGAAATTATGAAAAGTAGAAGCTAGAGCTGTTTGAGCAGATCACAGCAGGAAGATATACCAAGGATGGATAAAAATATTTTATTATGGGCAAAGCCAATCACCTATCTCATCTCAAGATAGCCACAGACATCTCTCTACACTACAGAAAGTAAAAATAATAGACACAAATATATACAATCTTGTAAGTGGTTAACAATAAAGTTAAAAGAAAGATACCAATAACAAAACAAATCGAGCACCATCCAATTTGCATAAGATCTCTGGTGCACAAGGGGATTTGAATTTGAACCTGATTACAAAGAAGCATGAGACAGCAGTATCAGCAGGATTACATCATTAGGATTCAGCAGGATTACATTTTAAGGACTAAATTAGAACACAGTGAATGAAAGCTCCCCATAGCAGTGGTGTAACAACTTTTGCCACCCAGGACAATTTTCCAGCAAGCTACCCTTCCTTTATAAGTTACATAAGCCATATAAACCTCTAAATAAAAAATAAATTTCAGAAAAAAGTCACTTTATTTGTAACATAATTCAAAGTTTGATGCCTTTAATCTCTGCAGATAACTTGCAAAATTGTGTTCATTATGCCTCCTCTCAACCCTCAAATATTGGTAATTTACTGACAAAAAATTCAAGGTTAAACTGTAGAGTACGGTGCAGTTTTGCTTCCTGCCACTTTGTTTCACCAAGAGATGAACTCCTCGAGGATGATGCAAATTTGTTTTGGTTGTGCAGTGATCTTTTTATTAGTCTCTTGCACATCGATGCTTTTTGAACCTTGTTTTAATTGACTGCCTCTTTGTGTACACTTGAATTTTGAACATTGTGATAATTTCCTGACTGATTTTTCTTGACTGATGGACTCTTCGCTTATGTTGATGTTTTGAAGAGGGAACATGTTTTGGTTCGATTGTTGCAATGTTTTCCAAGTCTCCCATTTGATATCCATGGCTTCAAGGTCTTCGAAGTCTAATTCATGTGTCAAAAGGAACGTTATGTCTGGTGATGTCAGTTCTATTGAGACCTTTTACTGGCTTAAGACAGCTGAAGCCATTGTTGTTTTATGGTGGTGTATGGATCACAAGGTTTGATAGCCAGCATTTTCATTTCAGTGTTTTCCTATACATTTCATTTTGATGGTTTACATTTTCAATAAACAAATGAAGCTACTAGGTTCCTGCTTTGCTGCTAGTGATGGTTTTTAAAGTTAAAAAATTTCCCAGTACCCACTTCAGGTGCCGCAGACATTGCACGCACAATCCTTCCTATTTGAGATGCTGCAGGCAACACGTGCACAATCCCTCTTATTTGAGATGCCACGGGCATCATGTGCATAAGAGACCAATAAAAAGATTGCTGTGCACCCAAAACAAAAGTTGATGCCACCGCTTAGAGTTGCGCCAAAAAAAAATTGGAAAATCAGGCCACATTGTAGACTACAGTTTCACTGAATTCAAATTATTACATTCGGTTTCATATAAACAATGAATGGGCTAGACTTGCTCTTCTTTGTTGAAGAATTCCTGCATGTCTGCTGCCCCTTTCCAAGTCTCCCCCTCCCAGGGAAAGCTGCACTATCTGCCTCTTACTTGATATTAAATAAGCATGTTAAAAGAAAAATATGGTTGATATAAAAAAAAGAGGTTTTTTTTAATAAAAAAATAGAGTATTACCATAGCCACAAGTGCTTGACAACATTCTTCAGATCCAGAAACAGGAATGATTCCTAAGCCAAGTTCAAGAACGGCAAACTTCTGAAAACTACTGAAATACTGATTGCTGATAGTCGTCTTTTCAACTATAACAGCACTTCTTTCATAACCTGCCTAAAAAATTTGTATTGTTTTTAAAAGACGAAAATGGAACAACATTTGCAATAAGGAAATATTTACATAATTATAATGAATACAAAATTATCCACTATATTTCAAATAAAAACAAAAATATCAAACGAAATAGAAAATGCAATGAACAATACTTAAAATATATTTTATTCAGAAAACAAATGAAATATTTGAATGCTTATCTTCACAAAGATTACCTTTACAGTTAAAAATTGAATTTAAAAATAATATAATATATCAGTGATTTTCAACCTTTTAAGTTCCCCAAACTCAATAGAAAAAAATTACAAAACTGGCATAGTACCTCATAAGAACAACACTGACAAGCTCTAAGCACAGATTTTTAAAAAATCTCTGGGTGTGTAACAAATAAAATATAATACACAATAAAAGTTTATAAATAACATAGAGTTAAATTATACTATGTAATTTATATAATATAGAAAAAATTTAATATAAAGAAATTTCATTATTCTTAATTTTATAGAATTCATCAACATTTTTATTTTTAAAAAAATTAAGCTTTAAATCTTATTGCTTAAAATGTCGAATCTTAAAAATTAAAAAAGATGTAGTTTATTTATCAAGATAAGGTTTAAAATATGGTTTATTTATCAAGATAAGGTTTAAGATATGGTTTATTTATCAAGATAAGACTTATCTAAGATATGATTTAAATTCCCTAAATGAAAAAATATATAAAGCATGCTTGCCTTTTTTAATTTAGCTAGATTTCTTCGATAATTAGTCCCTGCAACCAAGTCCGCTTCTGTTGCATATATGACAGCAAATTCAGTCGTAGGATAAAAATCAACAAAATCCATAGAATCATTTGTTATCGTTTGAACTCTGCCTGTAAGGAAAGAAGAAATAAATATAAGAAAAAAACTTTTATATAAAACACTTTTAACAATGCATTAAAAAAAAGAAAATAATAATTTTCTCAAAAATCTGGAAGTCAAAACAAAAATCGTAAAAGCGAGAGGCGCAGGTGGAAAAGATGCAAGTAAATTAGAATTGTAATCACATTTATAATATATTTTATATGATGAATGTTTAATAGCATTTCATTTCTTATGATAATCATTGTGGTTTTATCTCTTTCTCCTATTATTTTCAGAGTCCCATGCTTTTACGATGTTTGTTTTGACTTCCAGATTTTTGAGAAAAATTATTTTCTTTTTTAATGCATTGGTAAAAGCGTTATTTTTTAAAGTTTTTTTTATATTTATTATTTTCTAGTTTTTAATATTTAATTTATGTCATAATTCAGTATTATAAATATTTTATACATCAACTAACTAAAGCAATTATTTTATTGAAAAAGGTCTGATAGGATGTACGTAATGGACCCTATGCTTTATTTAATTCCAGCAATAATTTCTTTAAAAATATCTATAATAGGACATATATATTTTTATTGAAATATTTAAATTACTGTGTCTCAAAGTAATTACTGCAAATTACTGTGTTTAGTTCTCAAAAATACTATAGATGACGCCCCTGAAACTTACCGAGTTCAAATGCAATTTTGCTAATTTTTTTAAAATGTTGATCATTGAGAGCTCTCAAATTATTAAAATTTTGCATTGTCATCAAGACCCAATAAATATACAAAATTTCAGAACTCTAGTGCATTAAGAGGCGAGTGAAAAATCGATCACAAAATTCCAACCTTGCATACATACAAACGTAAAACATTTCGAACTTTGTAAAAGCGTTTAAAAAAGGTTGATTTTGCACAGATATATTTTTATTTATATAAATAATCATATGAACAATTAGTTAAAAAATATTTGATTTTTGTGGATTACAAACGGGCAAATTATATTGCTCTCATTTTTATTCGTTATATACCTATCATTAAAATTACAAACACTGGAAATTCAATTTTAAACTATAACGTTTGAAAAAATCATAAGCGAGTTATCTAATGGAAAGTAATGAAGTAATACTCCTACGATTGAGAAACGTATATAATTCATTATTTGTCCATTTATCATTTACATAAATGTGCCCTGGAGGTACTTGAGGACGAAAAACTGTTTCTGCCATATCTTAACTTCTTAAATCTTTATTTTATGAACAGAAGAAAAACTGGAGCAAGTTATGCACTATTCTTATGTTGAAATCTGTTTAATATTCAAATATTCCTGAAAGCAACTCTTTTAAAATACCATTCACCATATTCTAAATAATACAGAACAAGAACAAAACACATGCCGCTTAACTGTTTGTTTATTTACAAATTTGTTCACTTCTCTTCAAAGTCATACGCCGGCCGATATATCGATATTAAAAATTTTTAAACATTGATAAATGCATTTCTAATTGTAAAAAACGGAATAGCCATTCATGTGCAATAAAAAAAACTAATTGTTAATTTGAATTATTCATTCCAGAAAAACCATAGAATTTAATTTAAAACGATGATAGCTTTTTTTTTTCTTTTTTTGTATTAATTTTTAAAAATCTTAATCGATTCACCTTTATCGATATTCTGACTCTCACTGTAGTGAAAACAAAAACATTGAGTTGGAATGAGCTTTCCTAGGTGAGAAACATGCTTGAAAGTCTGGCTGAAATAGGAAGGTGATAGAAATGAATGCTTTAATTATACGAAGTAATGGAAACAAACCTGTGTAGTTTGTAGCCGGAAGCACTAATTTGAAAAACAAAAATTTTATAATTATCTTTCCAGGAAGATTTTAAATTACCGGCACTTTATTTGCTGTCAAAATGGTAAGCATTATTTTTATAGATTGAAACTTGTTTCGCTTATATTTTAGAAAATGTCTTCAAATTATTTAAAATTTTTTGCTGCACTTACACAGTGGCCTGTTTAGCCCAAATATCACCAATTAATTATAGACAAAATTTTAAAACCCATTTAAAGTTATGAGAGATAACATGTTTAGATGGAAAATTAATTTTACACTTGTAAATTAAGCTTACTACTCAGTTCAGCAGAAGTACACATTTCAGAATCTAAGACTAATGCTATATCAAAGTAACTTCTAATGCTATATCAAAGCAACTTCAAATAGACAGGCATTGTTATTGCTATAGGTTGTTACTCATATATACTCAACATGTATATATAATTACTGTACATCATTTTTTGGTTCTTATTTACAGCATTTTTGCTTTGTATATGAAATATACATTTGGTCATATTTAGTTCTGTTGAGCAAGACTCTTAAACTTTGAATTTCTTTCCAATTCATATTTTATTGAAAATACGGTTGAAATCTACAAGTTGGAACACACTCTAATTAAAACGACGCCACACGCCAAGTTGCCAAAGCAATATGGATGCTAATGGTAAACAAACGGGCATCGGTCACAGTTAAAAAATAATCATTTAAAGTTGAATCGTTTTTCAAACCCATTTGCATTTGTGGTTTGTTGTTGCACTATCTCCTGTTTTAAATGTAGAATTTCAACAGAACTACTAGCTTTCGAAGCTCACTGAATATATAGAATCTGTTTCTTTTAATTATTTAATGAAACGGGAGAAATTGTTCTCGCGAGGCCTGCAGCATCTGAAGTGGGCACCAGCAAATTTTTTTAACTTAAAAAAAACATCAGCGGCTTTGCTTTCAGCAAAGCGGGATCCTAGTAGCTTCACTAGCTTAGTGAATGTAATGAATCAGCTTCTTTTCATTACTCTAATGAAGCAGCAGAACAAGTAATAGTACAAAATTAAGACTTACTCAGTTCTGATATTTGCACTTGAGAGGAAACGCTCTTAATATATATGAAAAAGAAAAATGAACAATGTGGCACATCAAGGAAACCATCGCACAGGTGAAGACAGCACTCAAACGATGAATTCCAAAATAGGACCAAGCAACTTCAAAAATTCCATGCAAACGATTTTTATTATAAGGCAAAAAAAAAAATCTCTCAATTATGTGATCGGAAAAATATATAATCACTAAATAAAACAAGTTCTATTTGTCATTTTTTTACTAGTTGAAATCATCCTAATTAAAATATATTTTATTATTTAATTAAATATTTTTATAAAAATATTATATAGTTTTATAAAAATCCGCGTAGTATGTAAATAACTCAAAAACGCTAAACGCTTGCCATGAGGTAAGCGATCTAGCCGATGGGTTGCCAATGGAACTAATCCGCTGGATTCCTCAGGTAACCATATGGGCGACGAAATTGTGTGTGCTCCAACTTCTAGGTACCAACCGAAAATACTATGTTTTCTTTTGGAACTCTGGTTATGATTAAAATGTTGCTGTTTTATTAACTGAAGAAAAATTTAATAATTGAATGAGTGTGAAACTATATGAATTGTACTAAGAATAAGTATGCTCAATTGTCTGTCCTTCAAAAATATTTATTAATGTATGATGATATCTTGTACATTGTACATTTTTCCTTACTTCTAATCTGATATCTGCCAAGGACGGAGGTAGCTTAGTGATAAGGCCCCGGCCTGGGGACTGGAGGGTTCAGGTTCAAAACCTGATTCCACTGAAAATCTGCTATGTATGTGGGCATGGTGCATGCTAAATCTGATGTTGTAGATCAAATAACCTCTCATTGATGTGGTGTGGAAATTTGTAGAAGGAGGTCGGGTATCATTTGTCTGTGGTTCCAAATTATGAGTTGCATCCCAAAACAGCTTTCGTGTTGCTTCAAAATGGGACGTTAATATAACTAAAGCAAACTAACTGATATCTGTCTAATTATAAAATGTATCTGAACAACTAATCCAAATCTGGAATAGTTTAAAAATAGTTAATAGTTTATTAGAGCGTTTCTCTAAAATATGTTCATGGAAACAATGCAGTGTTCTTATTTTAATCAAGGATAAGATATTGTCACGAATTCTGTAAAATGAACATATTTTGGCTTCTTGACAAGATGTCAAGTTTGGTGACTTGGCATCAAAAAATTTCTACTCTTTTCCAGAAAATTTAGGACTCTTCCAAGAGTGTATAAAAGCCTTACTTGAATCACTAATCAGTCAGTTGTCATTGTGCTTTCATTGAGTAAGTGCAACATGTGATCATTGGTGTTTTGACCGAGATGAAACTGCTGAACTTGACTGAGAATCTAAGCTAATTTGCAGCATAGTGTTTTGAATTTTTCCTGTGCTCTGTGATTGAGCTAGTTTGGACTGTAGCGAGTCTATTTGAAAACTGAATTGTTTCTGCTTTATCAACTGTAAATATTTCTAAATAACAACATAAAGAAGTTTCTATTTGTGCCGTCTTAATTAAGTTCATTCAATCTACAAACTATAACAATATAATGTTTGGTTAATGTGGAGTTTATGGTACCCTCTTACTTCGTTCCTCTTAGGGTCACCAATTCTTTGCCGCCAAGAACAGAGATGAGAGAACATTTGCTTTGGTTGCGCAATAATATTTTTAATGAGTGAAATGCGCAAAAATTAATCTTTCTATCGGTGTTTTGTACATCACGCCATCAGCGCCTCATTTTGATTGAACTGTTTTTTCTTCAATGTGATTGGTTGATTCATTCGAATTTGAATAAAACTTTGTTTGAAATTCTTCGGTTTGAATATCGGTTCAGTACTGTGTTTTTTATTCTGTGTGTTTCAGTTCTCAATGAGCAAGCTATGAGTATTCTGCTATGCTGAAAGCGAAGTCGCGGATGTTTTTTTTAACTTAAAAATATTTGCCTGGTACATGCTTGAAATGCTCCAGGCATTATGTGTTGAAATTCTCATTTTTGGAATTTTTTTTTAAACCTAGATTCCTACCATTCAATGAAAATGTGAAGCTACTAATTTCCTGCTATGCTGAAAGCGAAGGCGCTGATGTTTTATAAGTTAAAAAAATTTGCCTGGTACACAGTTGAAATCCTGCAGGCATTGCATGCTCAATCTCTCCTTTTCAGGTGATGCATGTGCAAGAGAGCAATAAAAAGCATACTGCATGCCCAAAACAGTATTTTGCAATGGGTACTGGAAACACCACATTTACCCAATATGATGTTCTTACTGGAAGATATGTATTTTTATGCAGCTTATTTATGTACAGCGCTGTCTTAATCACATCATTAGCAATTAACTACAACACATATTAACTCTGCCTTGTTATAAAACCAACTTAACAACTTCGCAGTAAAAAATATAAATTTTCTTATATCCATCTACTTTTTCCTCAGTTAAATGAGAACTTCTCTTTATTCTCTTCACTGGCTTAATTTGTTAAGTGTAGTTGTGATATTGATGTTTCCATGTAAGTTTAATAATAAAATTTTAAAGAATGTTATTTTTCTGTTGTATAAAGTAATTGAAATTAGATAAATAGTATTTAAACATTTTTCATTTGAGTAATTTTTTTAAAAAATTAAATTGCAAATCAAATAATATTTTGCCTTTTTAATTGAAAATTTAATTCACTATCTAATTATCTATCTATATACAATGAAACAAAATAGTAAATCATAATTTATAAATTTTCAATACGTTTTTAGCATTTTAAGATGTCTTTTTCCAGTTAAAGGTATCAACATTTCATTTTTAAGAAATATTACTCTCAGCTTTTAAATATGATAATGTTATTTTAGTTTTCATTAAAAGTATTATAAGAAGAAAAAAATTTTCTGTTAAAATTTTTCTGTTTATTTTGTCTGTAGATGAAATTTAGTGCTTTAAATGAATCCTCGCTGTCAGATGATAATGGCGATCCAGAATTGGCTTCTAGGGAAGCTCAGGTAACCAGGTTTAATATCTTTTCAACTGAGAATTTTTTTTTTCCTTTTCTTTTTTAATAATATGAATAAATAAATTGTGTTAATTGGATTTTATTTTTATATTGAATTAACTGATATAACTTAACATTGTTCAGTATGAAAATATTTTCATGTCTTTCATTAATAAGAAATTGGTAAGACTTAAGAACAAGGTGCGGTTTCTCGCCAAACTGGGAAATTGCGCCAACCATCTAAAAAGTTGCCAAATATCTGCCATCTTGAATAGTATCAAGATGGTGGTGATTCTAATGACAGCCAGCAAAAAATGTAAATAGTAAATAAAATTGGAAATAGTACATAAAATTGCAAATACTACATAAAATTGTATGAAATTTAACATGAATTTTCTGAAATTCTGGCACAAATTAGAAATTCTATCAAAGTTTTAGGGTTGCCAACAAAATGAAGAAGGTTACCACATTTGGCGAGGGGAAAAAATTCAACTTGGCAGACCGCACCTTGTTCTTAAGTCGAGCCAAAATATATTCAGTAATTTGGATTTCTATAGTGTAAAACTGTTTATGAATTTCACTTTTATTTAGGGTTAAATGGTGTAAATCAAAAATAATTTTTTTAAAGCATACTTTTATATTACTTAGATTAATTTGAAATGTGCTAAAATGTTTTTTATACATTTGGCAATAATAAAAAGAGGCATCAAATATCTAATTAACAAAAAATAAAAATTTGTGTGTGTGTGTGTTTTTTTTTTTATGACTTTGAATCTAAACTTCAATTGAGTTTTCAACTATGAAATGAGGTGCTTTTTATCAAAAATGAACATGTTTGCTTTTTTCTAAAAGGCCTTTTCTTATAATTTTCTCATCTTGGTACCCAATTTTAAGAGGATGCAGCCTCATTTTGCCCCAAAACTTATTTTTTCCCCTTTGCAAAACTACCTAAAGTTTTAATTCTTTTGCAAAACTAAAAATATTCACATCTGAAACCCAATTTTGTAAAATGAGTATGTTCACTTTTGATAAGAAACTCCTCAAATGCTTTGTGGGACCAACTTTGCACGAAATTAATCAAAACTGTTCTGAGTTGAAAAAGAATGCTCCGAGTTACATTATTTTGAATGAAATTATTTTTTAATATAAAAAGTTAGGTGGGGAATGGTAGAGGGAGAAACATATTCTACCTCCATATTACCTGGTTATAGGGAAATCCGAGGTACAAATAAAAATACTTTGTCTTTACTTTGATTAACCATAAAGCTCTAGTTTATAATTACATCTGATGCCAAGTCTAAAAATCCACTCAATTTAAAGGTCATTAAACCAAAACATACATCACCAAATTACCCCATTTAGGGAAATTTTTGTGTTTGCAAAATTGCATAATGGTGACACTTATCTGTTCGTTTTGGTGGAATTTGAACTTTATTGTTTCTTCTACTATACTTGAATACTTAAATGTTTGGAAGTTGATTCCTTTCTAAAATTTTTGAACAGTGTCGAAACTCATTTTTAGGGTTAAAAAAATGCCAATTTCTGTCAAATTTTATGACATTTTAATAAACATTTGGTAAAATTTTTATCCCATATTAATAGTAAATTATGTAGTTAAATCATGACAGCTTCAATTCTTTAGTGCAAACATTTCATAAGGAGGCAAATACAAAAAAAAAAAGTCAGCACTTGTAATTTTTTGTTTTGTGTGGTTTCCCCCCCCCTTTAAAATTTTTTCTGTGATAATGTGTTTTATATAAAGTTTTGGGTTGTTTGAGCACCAATTTATCCAAGCTTTTTCACATGAATCTGTATAAGGTTTAGAGCCGTTACCTCCAAATTTATTCAATTGCAGTTAAGTGGATGTTTTTTTTTTGGTTAAACCTTTTCTAAAATGCCAAAACAATGTTAGTTTGATACATTAGTGGATTCTCCTACTATAAAATTTTTTATAATAAACATTTGCACAGTATGAGCATGATTAAAAATAAAATGATTAAAAAAAATTAATTCTCCACTGATTTACTCCATCGTAACCTATATAAATTATAAAAGATTAAAAATACTATTTGCAAGTCAATAAAACAAATTTTGTATTTATTTTTATTTTCTATTATTATTCTTATTTTCTACAGGAAGAAGAGGCTTATTTATTATATCATTCAGCATTGAAGAAACAGAGTGAAGGGCAGACTGAAGAAGCTGAAAACATGTTAAAAGACATTTTAAAAATGGAGTTCTTAACTCAGGTTTTTAATATCTTTTTTTTTTTTCTACTGTATCTTCCATACTTGAAATAACATTTCTAATATAATACTAAGAACATAAACAATTATATGAGAAATTAATATATAAAAATTATTTTCAGTTCATTACACTTCTTATTGTATACACTTTCTTGTACATGTATTCTATTAAATTAGTTCAAAAGTGTAATACGGCATTAGTTATTTTCTGCTTTATAATTTTTATAATCTTTTCGTAGGCTCAGCCTAGTGAAGATTCGAATGATGCTCCTTTAGGTCCAGCATTGACATTGAAGTACCTTCTATACAAAAATTTAGCCAATGTATCAAATGCGAAAAAAGATTTTCGAGCTGCAGTTGAATATTTCCTTGAGGTATTGTTTTTCTTCACCCATAATAATTTTATTTTAAATGTTTGCTTATGTATGCTTGAATCTGCTCTGGGGCAATGCTAGTTCACATATGAGAAGCCATCAGATAAATAAGCAGGTTCTTGCTTCCCCTGGGAGTATAGTAATAGTGAGGGTCAAGTTACTTCCCACCAGTGATAGTATGTACCTCCTTTGGGAGGGGTCGGGCTACTAGGACTCCGGCCTCAGTACTTGAGCTATTGTAGTGGCTGTCATTCAATATCACTGAATGCTAAGGCAGGATGGGGTAACTCTGTTAAGGTTATATATGCTTGACCTTTACATTAGTCAAATATTTGCCAGTTTCTTGGGTGTGTAATCTTTCATAGCCTTCATGAAGTCAGTTCAGATGATATTATTGTGATATTAATATAAAACATCAAGAATATTTATATTTTATAGATTAAGGGGTGGGGGATTTTCTGTGGCTGAACTGAATGTATTCCATTATTCTTTTTTGCTTTTGCTATGAAGTCAATAGATATTTCCAAACTCCAAAACTGTTTTCAACAGGCTTATACCACCGGTTAAACAGATTTTGAAGTCAAAATGTCATAATTTTGAATTTTTTTTTTTTTCTGTGATTTATTTTTGAGGTAATGCAAGGAATCAGAAAGTGATTTTTTAAAAAATATTTTACTATATTTTAAAAAATTTTAATAAGTAATTAAAAGTTTAAAATGTTTTTTTTTATTATTTTCTGAAAAAAAAATCGAATTTAATTTTGCTTCACAGTTAACTTAACCTTGGTATTTTGAACATAATTTAATGGAAATTTATTGAAATCTATGCTTTAATTTAATTTGGGTGTTAATGGGTTAAGCCAGTCAGCTACTTTTTTTCACTAGAAATTTGCGTTCAGTAAATGCTTAACAAGTTGATCTGGAGATATGCTGTGACTCGGGTACAGAAAAAATGACATCAGAACTGTTGACTTATGCTTGTTGGATGCATTTCGAAGTTACTCTTTTATGGCATTCAGAGTGAAATGCAACCCTAGGTTCCATACTAACTATTATGTCTAGATGGGTACTATTGACCCTTTTACTTTGTTAAAACAGTTTACTAACATTCTGTACATGCATAATTTCAAATTTATTGTTCAAATGTCTTTTATTTTTATTTATGTATAATTTTAATATTTTTTTCAGTTGTGTATTGTAATAATAAGCAAGGAAATAATTCGGGCTAATTAAGAACAGTAGCCAAATTTACTTAATATTAATTGAATGAGATTATTTTATTTCTCATATAGTACCTGCACAATTAAAACTAATTTATTTAGCCCCTAGGGTAAATATTTTGTTTGCCATCACATTTTGTTTTGGCTTATATATTCACTCTGAAAAACGAAAAAAAAAAATATTTGAACAGTTATATCTAAGGTAAAATACCGTACCTTGTTGATATCTGTTTTGCATTTATATGTCTATTAAATTCTTTATTCTTTAAAGTAACTAGGAAAGCTTACTTTCTTTTGTTTGCTTCAGTATTAGTTCTGTTTATAAAATAGTAATTTACATGAAACATTTTTTTGGTGAGTTTTAAAAATTTAACATGATTGTCATTTTTAAATTTCAGGCCCTTGAAATTGATGGTACTGATGTTTTTATGTGGTATCAAATGGGAAAGGCTGCTTTAAATATTCATAATTACGCATTAGCCAGACTATGCTTTGAAGAGGTAAACAAGGTTTTCCTCTGCTTTGAAAGATATTTAGTAAATAATTTTGGAAAGTGAATAATGCATTTTAAATTAATTTTACCTGCCAATCATTTATATGTTGCCATATTTTTTTTTAGGGTTTAAAATGTAATCCAAATCATTGGCCATGCCTAGATAATGTTATCACTGTGATGCATTCACTTAATGATTATGCAAGTAAGTATATATATGAATCTTTTATTTCTACAAAAATATGCTTGTTTAACAATTTTGGATTTGAATAATTTGATCTCATTTTTTTATACTCTTTTACTCTTAAGTCTTTCATTAAACTGGATAGTCTTAAATTGCACTTTTGTTGTCTCTTAAATTGTCATTTTTAAACTGGATAGTCTTAAATTGCCAAAACTAAAGACTGTATTTAAATTTGAACAAAAAATTTAAGTTTATTAACAACTTTAAGATTATCCTCATTTTATAAGTTTTTTTTCCTATGGGTATTTTTGAATGTTAAGAAAGTTTATTTGAAAAAATGAGATATTAAAAAGGATTTTATATATATATTTGTTAAAAATCATTGGCACTTCATATCAACTATTTCCTGGTCACAATGCCATACAAAATAATCAATTAAATTTTATTCAAATTTCATTTGTGTGATAATATTTTTTTAAATCTTAATTTTTTATAAAATTTTAAATTTCAAACTTTTTTATTTTGTATTAATTTTCAGAAAGATTCTATTATCTTAATTAATATTCATTGCTTACTATTATTTAATTCTCATATTTTGAAAGTACTCCATGCAGTTATTTTTTATTTTATGGATTCTTTTTTTAGATTGCTTGTATTACATTGCTAAAGCTTTAGAACGTGAATGTTACTATTTAAAAGGGCTTGCCTTTAAAGATGAAATTTATAGGGAAGATCCTAGTTTAAAATCTTTCTGTGAAGGTTATTTCAAAAAATGGTAAGTAAAAAGATTTTGTTTGCAACTTTCATTGATTATTCAATTCAGATGTTTTTTTTTTTTTTTTTTTAAGTTCTTGTTTAATTGTTCCTTGCATAATTTTTTTTTAATTCTCTATTTACATATCTAAATTTAAAAAAAAAACATTATTTGCCTTTATATTTCTTTGAAGTGTTTTAATTAATACCTGAACATTAAAAGTTATCAAACAGTTATAGTTCTTTCATGTTTTTATTTTCTCTGATTGTTTAAAAATTTTTTAGTGATTCTTCTATTCATTTTGCTGAATATGATAAAGAAGAGGCTAAAAAGGTATGATTTTTTCTTACCTCGATTCTTTAAAATATTAATATTATAAAATTATTGAAACTTTATAAGAGTACATTTTTAAATAACATTGCAAAAATAGAATCAGTGCTATAATAAAAGCACTATTGAAGTACATTTTTAAATAAAATTGCAACAATAAAATTAGTGCTATAATAAAGGGAAAATGTTGACTTTTTGTAGCTTCATTTGAATTAAGACAAAGAAAAAGCAGCAGGAAGAAAATTATTACTGCTTTGTGGATTGACCATTCTATAATATGCATTTCTGTTATAAATTATCTTAAAATTACTTTTTAGTACTAGATAGATAAATATTTTATCTGAAAGCAAAAGCTATTATCTTAATTATTTTAACTCTCTTTATAGTAACGTCATATTTTCCATAAATTTCAATAAAATACAATAATAAACTTTGAATTATAGTATGCTTGTTTTTAATGGCATGAAAATATATCTTTAATAATTTTTTTCCCTTTCTAGTTCATTCAAGAATCTCTAGATATGAGAGCAAAAAAGCAGTCATTTTACAAGCCCACTCCACTGCCTGTTTTAAGTTTAACTCAACCTATAAAAGAAAATACGTAAGTAACTAATTGTTTACTATAATGTCTAAATAATCTGGATTATATATCTTTGAATGCTTGATTATTAAAAGCTGTTATAATTTTTTTTAGATGGAAGAGCTTAGGTGAAAGCCTTAACACTATGTATGATTGTATAAAACAAGCCAATCCTACCATTGTAAGATTCATTTTATGCACTCAGATTTCATTTTGACTTCTTGTTACGTGATAGTTATTATAGTAGTAATAACCATTAATATGGTCAAATGAATTTCAGGAAAATGAAGGGGAAATGCAAATAAAGTTAATATAAAATAAATAATTATAAATAATGCATTATAATAATTATAAATAATGAAATGGAATAAATAATAATTATAAATAATGGATATATTTAAATGTCAAAACTCCACATTGTGTGGATAAAATTAAAAAGCATTTTTAAATAATTGCCTTTCATGCATTTGTAGGAAATAATTTCATTAATTTAGTTGGAAATGCAAGTGATGGTGCGATTTTCCCTGTAAGATTTTAAAGTAAAGGCGTGATGCATTATTCAGGAAGTACTTTGTTGTGCATATGTATATTAAAATATCTCATGCAGCTACTTGAAATAAGTATTTACAGAATCATCTGATTAAATTTTCGCACTAATTCAGTCATTCTTATACTATTACTCATTATTTTCTTGTGATAATTTTTTTAGCTATGATCTAATATGAAAATTAATTTTTATCTGATGATATTCATGAAAGAGCTGAAGTATGTCTGATCAAGATATCATAAACCATATTTTATTAAATATGAAAAATTCTACCTGGTATTTTTTTTTTTTTCTTTTGTCTTTAAGCATCTAAATGTCATATGTCCATCAAATTATCGTATTTTTGAACATATATATTAAAATGAAGTCATTCATGGATGTTATAATGCAATACAAGAATTATATTGTTTCCACAAATGTCTCAAATGTTTTATAAATTGTTAGTTGAATGAATACAATAACACATTTCTAAATTAGAATGTGTCATCTAATTTGATAGCAGAGAAAACAAGACAATTAAGGAATTAAATCTCTGTTAGTATTACTTTGTGAGTCTTCACTTGCGTTTTCAACAGAGCATCTTGACAATGTTCTAGAAAGTTTAATGAATGAAGTTTGTTACTGAATATAATTTCTCTCTATATATATCATGAGGCCGCAGTGGCCTGGTGGTAAGGTCTCAACCTTGGAGCCCAGATTCGAAACCCAATTCTACCGAAGAACCGACGTGTAAGCGGGTCTGGTGAACGTTAAATCCATCAAGGCCAAATGTCCTCCCACTGATGTGATGTGAAAGTTTTGAGAGGGGGTGCCAGCTCAGTTGTCGTCCTCATCATATGACCGCAATTCACAATTGTGATGTCCGTCCCAAAATAGCCCTCTTGTTGCTTCAAAACGGGATGTAAATATATCTAAACCTTCTCTCACACACAGATATGACAATAATTGACAAAGAAACTTATTGACACACATCTAACAAATATTCATAAAACTAAAAAGATTTACCATTATTTCGAAAGTTCATTTCAGTGAATATCTGCTTACTGTTCTGTATTTTCAGTCCTTTAGTTGCAAAATTGACCTGTCGCCATACATTGAAAACTCAAATAAAAATCAGGATGCTTGTCTTGATAAGATCACATCACCCTCTCCTGTATCTTCATTATCTGAAGCTTGCAGCAGTAACTCTGCTGCCTCGCCGTATGTTGGGCCTACCTCGCAAAAGTCTGATGGTTTGCTGCAACTTGCTACTTTACCACCTGAAGATTACAGAAGTAGAAGAAGCTCAGTTATGGGTTAGAATTTTTTTTTTCTGAAATCCATTACACAAAATATTTCATTAATAAGTGAGCTATGTTTTAATAGAAATGCAACTTTGCTTGAATGCTAAATTTCCATTTGATTTGAAAATATATATATACATATTGGGTTGAGTAATAATACATGAGTGTTTTTAATTTTTTTTTTTATTCCATGGTTGTTTGACAAAAGAATTGTTTCAGTTACTTTTTTTTTAAGCTTAAAAATTAATGACAGATAGTGCATTGAGATATTGCTCCTTCTCCATACACAGTACAAATCTGAAGAATATTTTTGCCAGTCTGAACACTTCATTTAATGCTAAAAGCAGATAGTCTGGGAAATGCTCCATTTTGTCCACTTGACGTTCCATTTTCCTGATCTCAAAATACACACAAATCAATAAAACTGAAAAATCAAGTTACATTATCTTGTAGAGCTAAAAATGGGGGGGGGGAATGTCCATAAATTATTACTAAACCCAATATATTATGCTCTTTCTCAATCTTTTTTAAGGATATTTCTTGTTTTTTTCTGAATTTTGTGTTTAGCATCTGTTTGATTAATGTAGTTAGTATTTTATTGTGAAGTAATGCAGTTTCTTTTGTTATTTTTATAATTTTGAGAAAAATAGATGAAGGATGCATTTTCATTTAAATCTAAATATGCATTTTTAACATTTTGTATCCAGGGTGGCCAGCCGACCGGAAAATTGGGAATGGTCAGGGAATTTCGGGTGACCGGGGAAAAGTCAGGGAAATTTTTTCTTTGGATAATTCTTATTGGACGCGACAATTCGCTGATCTTTTTTTATAAATAGAATGAAACTCTGATGGCAACTAATGAAAATCAGTCATTTACTGACAGTCAAGAACTGATGCCATTTGCTTTTCTGCGCACTCGTCAGGCGACGAAGTTTTTACATTTAAACTTCCAAGGGACTGAAATTTCGGCTATTAGTTCAGTCAACGAAGGGTTTAAAAAAAGACATTAAATCATATAGTTTGGAAAATCATGCACGTGTTCGTGGGGGGCTTCTGATAAACATACTAAAAGTCCCCGGTCCTGGGGGGGGGGGGATGAGCTCACAGTGCTATCTTGGATTCCATCTCCCTTTTTTAGTTTTTCCTGAATATCTTGAAAACTATTGAGTTTTCAAATTACAATTGATTTAACAAAATAAATAGCGTAAAATTCCCTACAAATACATACTTTTGTTTTTCTTCCATCTTTAATAGTTTCCCAGATAATGGGTCTCAAAGGTTGTCGCCATCTTGGATTTCAACCCCACCCCCCTTTTTTTAGTTCCTCTTGAATATCTCAAAATCTATTCAATTTTCAAATAACATGTAATGAGCAAATTAAAGAGCTTAAAATTACCTACATTAAAAAAAACAAGAATTCAGTAATGTGTCCAAGATATGCCGCAAAGGTCCGTTGACCATTAAAGAAATGTTTCCTAAAATATGCTAGTGATGTATATTTGCAATAAAGTGCTGCCTTCCTATTTGTTGTCCTATATACATTTGAATTTGTCCTTGACAATATATTTCATAAAGTGTCTTTGGGAAAATCATATGCTATTGAATTCTTACTTTTATAAATATTTTGAAATGAATATAAAAGCCAATTGGGCTGTAGTTTTGATATTTTTGACATTTAACATTAACATTATACATTGACTATTTAGTTCATACTTTTTGCATCTTTTTCCTTTGTGCTTTGTTTCGTGTCACATTTTTGGATTTCCTCTTTTCTGTCTTTTGGTCAATCACATCTCTGACAAATCTGAGAGCAAATTACTAATATAATAGCCCATATCTGTCTGTCTGTGATTCTCTGATGTCGCCAAAAATAAAACTCATGCCATAGCACTGCAAGACGTTAAACAGCATTATTTCATTGTTAGAGAACCTAAATTTCAGCAATTTTAAATTTAAAGGAGTAATTGTCATTCTAATTTCGAATTTAATAGCTCTAAAATAGTGAAATAACATTTTCTATCGATTGATTTAAAATTTATCTCGCTATGATCACTAGTTCCCGAGAAATTTTAAATTATATTAATCATATATTTCAAATTAATTATATTAATTGCATATTTTTGAATAAAGAAATATGAAAATAAAAAAAAATCCTGTCATAAAACGTATGTTTATTTTATTTGTTTTCAATCAATGTTAAACATTTCTCCCGCATATATATCTATTTAAACACGTCAAATTTGACAGGAAATCTCTCGAATAAAGAGGCAATTTGCACTCGTCATACCATGACAGGTGATTTTGTAGTAATTTAATATTCTTGTCCAATATTAGGCTAATTTCCTGTATTATGTTAAATTTTATTTTCTCAAGTTGTCCTTCCATTCTTTATCAAATCAATAGTTGAAACTATCTGCCAATGAAACTGCATAACAGAATGCATCATTGGCAAATTTTTGATTGATGGAAATTGGATGATGTACTACTAGGCAAATATTTGTATTTCACAGTATTTCTATGTAGAATAAATTTGCATTTCTGCAATAAGCATCTCCATGTAAATTTGTGAGCAGTCCCTTCAAACTTAAAAATTAATATATCTCTGCAAGTTTTGTGGATTGAATCATGAAACTTACTTTATGATAGATGAGTATAAGAGGAATATTTTTCTCATTGACACTTTTGCTCTTTGGGGGCTGTATAAAAATTTAATTTTCTTAACTTTTTATTTTTAACTTCCACAGAAGCCAAAATGTTTTCACACAAATTCCTACCTTATTGGATGAAACTTTGTAATTGGGAGTATATGTCTAAAATCAATATTTAAGGAAATAAATGCTTGTCCCACCTTTTTGTGATACCCTGTGTATAGGTACTTTCATATAACCAGATGCGGTTGGCAAATGTCGCTTGGTGGTTCATTGGCAAATATCGACAATTCGCCAAGTCAGGTGTCATGCGACAAGTCATATGAATGCATTTCCGGAGTTCTTTGTTATATTATGCTCAGTAAAATGTAAACATCACCCTTCCATTCTTCTTCCCCCCCCCCCATTTTGATGAAAATAACTGCATGCGCAAAAGCGCGGAAGGTTTTTGAATCCGTTGCTATACAATACCTATATGTATGAATTTCATTAAAAATAGAGTGCTAATATTAATTAGGGATGTAACAAATCTACAAGTATTCTGCCCTTTTGCTGAATATGTTCAGGGTAGTAGTTTGTTTTTAATGTACTATTAATTGTGTTCAATAAAGAATATTGCAGAATTACTATTCAGTACATTTATTAAAAAATGCCCTAACATTTACCTAAGTTTAAGTTGCATTTTGCATAAGTGTATTTAATAATGCTGCATATCATTTATCATTGTAAAGCCTGAAATTATGATGCAAGAACAATTATTCGTCATTTTCAGAAAGAAGTCTGTTCTGTTTGGTTCCATACACATATATTATGAGCTTCAGAAAGTAAATGCTGTGACTATATACTGTGCTCCCAAGAGCTGAAAGATAGTGGACATTCTATCCTAGCTGTTAGAAATTTTTTATAAAAATAGGAATTTACTTCTTTTAATTTATCTACTGAATTTTCTTTTGTGTTTGTCATTGCCATGCTCTGCAATCATGTCTTTTTTATTTCAGTTTAGCAAGTCTGAAATGAAGAGGGTTTCTTACATGTTATTATTGGAATTAAGATATTTAGAATATTTCAAAAAATGAGTTACGGTGTTAATATTTTTTTTAATGTGCAAATAATAAAAAAATAATCTTTCATTTAAAATGTGAGCAATATTTTATTTAAAATCAAAAGTAAAATGTTTTTAAAAAGTAGGTAGTTCAGCTGCCGAATATTCGGTCTGAAATTTGGCAATATCAGAAAACTTTTTTTTTAACAAATCTTTGTTCTAAAATTTCTGCTCTTTTGAAAATCTATTATTCAAAAGGATTTCATCTGTGCAAAACACCTTCATCTGCTGCATTAATTTATTTCAGAAGACATTCCATCTTTCCTTATTCTCTCTGTACCCTGTGTATGCTTCACAATTCATACTACTAATTTTTTTAATTATTGAATAAGAACATTTCATTTTTACATATTGTCAGTATGAATATAGTAATTCTTTAATCCATTACAAAATGACAAACTTGTATTGTTTTGATTGGAGATTCATACTATATGAAATAACAGTTAGTTTATGAATCTTTTTTGTTATAAATTACAGTTAAATTTATAAATTATTTTGTAACTTTAGTAGATATTCATTCTGTGCATATAATTTGCTTATATCTGAAACAATATTTTAAATTCCTGTGACATAGAAATGGACATAGATGAAACTCCTACAGGCAGTGCAAATGCAAGCCCGTATTCTCTGGTATTGCCTCAAGTTGACGCTACCCCAACTGATCTTTCCATATGTGCTGATTCCACATCAAGTAACAGAAGAACTTCTAAGAGAAAACGATTGCTCTCAGAGTTAACTGAATTATCAGCAAAAAGACGATCTTCTCGGGTAAATCAATGTTTTGTTCACAACTTATAACTGATACAATGATTAGTCTTTCTGAGTTTCAAATGAGGAATTTTCTTTAATTAAAAGTTTTATTTTATTTCTAAAATGGCATTTAATTGAATTTGTTATTCAGAAATATGTGCATAGTGCTTAAACAAATAAAGTAATTTATTTTTTTTAAAGGCTTCAAGAAGTTGACCTTGGATACTTATATTCTACTTTAATTTTGTTCTTTAGTAATAACTTGTGTTTTCTTTGAGTTTTAGTTCATTGAAAGCATACTTTAAAGCAATGGTGCACAAACCATGGGTTGCGACACCCATAGGGGTCGAAAGAAAATTTTTATGGGTCATTAAGTTCAAAGAAATTTATTTTACAATAAAAAATATAATGCTTTTCTTCAAAAGACTCAAAGTCAAGGGATCGGAAATTAAAATAGTTTGCACACCACTGCTTTAAAGCATGTGTTTGGAATTTATTTCATATTTTGACAAGTTTAAATATGAGAAGCTCAATCTCATTACTTTGTTTATTTCAGGTTAGAAATCCGGCTGTCAAGAAACCCCAAGATAATATAAACTACCAAGAGCTTTTACAAAAATTCCTTCCACCAAAGCTGATGTAAGTTTTAATCTCATTTTTATCAATTTAATTCATTTGTGCTCAGAATACAAAACTTCCTGAGAAAATTGTGTTTGTAATAATGTTTTTGTTAATCATCGTTTAAACAACTTTTCTGCAAAAATCCCATCTATTGTTCTCTTGGAAAAAGAATGCCACAATACAAAATGCCCCCTACGCCATTTTTTTAATTTCTCATATACAAAGAGAAAGTATTGTAATCGCCAAAAAATTCGAACTCAAGATTTAATGAATCTCCACATTTTGGACCTCCCTGAGTCCAAAAAACACAATTTTGGAATTATGTCTGTCTCTGTGAACACAACTCGAAACGGGTTTGAGCTAGTTTGCTTGGCAAACTTCAACATAACATCACCATTTCAGTTTCAAAATTTATGGCTAGAGAGAGCAGTCTTGTAGCATATCTAACATCTTTTTATCTCAAGGGTAGGTAATAATAGACAGACTTCAAATACTTTTCCTGTAAAATTCCATATATTGATGATAACTTCACATATATGATGCCAAGTAAGGATTTGAAAAACCTACCAGTTTTAACCTTAAACTGGTTTTCGTTTGGTTATTTTTTGTCATGGTTATAACCGGTTATTTTTTTTTTTTTAAATCCAATAACCTGGTAAAAAAAACTGGATTGGAAGACAGACTTGATTTTAGGTTCAATTACACTAAAATTTACCAAGTTATGAAGCTTTGAATTTCATCATCTTAGACCAATCAATGACAACCATTTCCTCAAAGCCTCTGTTGTTTGTCAGATTACTGAAAGAGTCTTTATGAACAGATAAATATTGGCCAATGGATTGTTTCCTGTAAAAACAATATTAATAAAAAATTTTGTCTACAAAAGCATTTATTTTTTTATAAAAAAATAACCTGAAAACTGATTATTTTGAGTGGTTATAACTGCCAGGTTAAACCAGGGGGGTGAAAAAAACCTGAATGATCAAAAACTGGTTATTTTTGCATTAACCGCCATCCCTAATGCCAAGTGATATGGTGTTTTAAAACTTTAAGTTACTAACAAAATCTATTAAAAGCAAGTGTTATTTATTTTGAAATCATGTATGATCTGAAAAGGAGAATTACAAAAAATATTTAAGTATATTGTTGTTTTATTAATATGTTTTATAATAGGACCATTCCTTGCGAATTCAGCAAACATTTCATTTTGTATTTCAGCTGCAGCCAGATGTAGCTTAAGCTAAAATTATGATGTAAAGGTTATCTAGTGGTATTATGAATTTATTCATTGTATGGACTACTTACGAGTATGGATCCAAAAAAAGAAGTTTACAAGGGTAATAAAAAATTATTTATTAACATTAGACAGAAAATGCAAAATGGAATTAAGAGGCAAATTTACCAATTTCTTTCCACATAATCACCAAATCTATTTAGGCATTTATCTGAACGCAGGCCCAACTTGTTTAACCCATCTTGGCAGAAATCGCATCCCTGCCCATTGATCCAGTTCTTGGCAACTGTTTTCACATCCCTCTCTGAAGAGAATCTTGTTCCAGATAAGTGTTCCTTCAATTTCAGAAAAAGGAAATAATCATTGGACCATTATGAAGGTATCCGACTGAAATACCCTGGCATGTTGAGTAATGGTGTCATCCTCCTGCATGACAATACCCATACTGCTTGCAAAACTAAAGTTTTGCTGCAAAAGTACAAGTGGGAAGTCTGGAGCCAGCCCCCTATATCCCTGATTTGGAACCCAATACAAACACTTATCTGGAACAAGGTTATCTTCACAGAGTGATGTGAAAACAGTTGTCGAAAACTGGCTCAATGGACAGGGCGTGATTTCTGCCAAGCAGGGTTAAACAAGGTCCTGTGTTCAGATAAATGCCTAAATAGATTTGGTGATTATATAGAAAAGTGGTCAGCAAGTATGCCTCATAATTCCGTTTTGTATTTTCTGTTTAATGTTAACAAATAATTTTTTATTACCTTGGTAAACTTTCTTTTGGATCCTTCTTCGTAGAATAAGAGAGGGTAAATTCATAAAAATGTTGTACTAACATTAATATGTGTTTCTCTTTTAGAGATAATTGTATCTGATTTGGGATACTTTAAAAACAGTAATTTAAGGTACTATCTTGTGTACTTAATGATAACTTTTTCAAAAAGTAAAATTCTGCTTTCCCAAGTGTCTGAATATTTTATTCAAAAGTAATTGGGGGAAAAAAAACCTTTTTCACATATTCCATATCTGTAAACCAGCGGGAGTGGTTTCCCCTAAACTTTCTTGTATACTCCTAACACATGTAGAGAAAAAAATAAGCTAAAAGGCAGTGAAATGAACAAGAACCCCTAACGCAGTGGAGAAAACAAATAAGTGAAACGTCATACCACAATTTCCGAAGGTCGTCCAACGCGGAAGTTGAATTAGAAGCCGGCGTGATTACCAATAGGGCTTGGTGTAACATAAAGAAAACGAAATTGAATGCCTTTTTTTCAACCACAAATCTTCCTTTAAGGTAAAAAGGCCACGTTCCAAATTTCATTTATCAAAGTAATTTTTTAAATAAGTTATTGCATTCAAAAGTATGTGATTATACAGGCAGACAGACAGTCAACCCTTTGACAGGTTTCACCCAAAATTTCATACAGACCTACATTCCTAATGATGAAACTATGTACCAAATTTTATCCATCTAGCTATTCAAGTTTTAGAGTTATAGTGTCCACATGAATGTGGACAGACAGACTTCCCATAGACGGATTTTGTCCAAAATTTGATAGAAACCTACAAATTATGTGTAAAGATCACATACCAAATTTCATCCCCATAGCTCTAATATTTTTTGAGTTATCGTGTTCGCAGGCAGACAGACATAATTCCAAAATTGTGTTTTTCGGACTCGGGGAGGTCTAAAACGTGAAGATTCGTCAAAATCTCGAGTTCGAATTTTTTGATGATTACAATACTTTGTATACTTTATATATGAGAAAGTAAAAAAGGGCATAATCTACGACAGCTTAATTTTCTTCAAGAAAATTGCGAGTTTGTGTTATGGGGAAAAATATATTTGGAGTAGCCTATTGGGGCTTTTTCAAAATTAAAAATTTTTTAGGGTTGTCATATTTGGGAACCAATATATGGTTAAAGGAGAGGGGGGGGGGAGAATTTGAGAGGAGGGGTTTTTAACTGAAATATCTTTTCTAGTAAATAAAATGTAAAGAAAGATTGTATTATGATATTAATCTGTGCATATATTCCATAAATGTTGTTTGTATTTTAAGTATTTGTGTTAATGTAAGAGAAATAATTTTAGAGGAGATGGTAAATGTGAAGAAGCAGACTTTGACAGTGAGCCTACATCTCTGGACAAAACAAGTGCTGATGTCAGTTGTGGGCAGTCATCAGATAATGAAAAAGGTAGAAAACCTTTTGATTTTCTTTCATATTATCTGATTTCTTTATTATTTAAATATTTGTAAACAGGAAAAAAAGTGAATGAAATGCAAACAGATCAGTAGAATTTTTGTCTTATTAGAAATTAATTTCTGTCCATAATATTCTTTTTCTTTATTATTTTTTTTCTTAAAATATCAGGAAATATCTGTGATTTGACATCATCAGAAAAAGAAGATGTGTCTCAATTTTTTGCTAACAATCAATCAAATGCAGGTATAATTGACTTACTGTACAAATATGCTGTATTCCTTGGAAGAAAGAATACTTGTATTTGGTAAGCGTTGTTAATAAATTTTATTCAAAACACATCTCTCTATGTTTTTTTCTTTTCAATTATGAGATGTTTTGTTTCATTGCTAATAAGCCTAAAAGTGCTAAGTCTTTTTCTTTTTTTTCATTTTAGGCCTAAAAGTCTCGTTGATGTGTTTTGTGAAGCCTTTTCTAGACTACGAAACCATATCACTACTCCTAACCTTTTCAGGTCTGTTTAAATCATTTTTGAATTAAATATTTTCTTTTTATAAAAACTAATTTGGTTAAGAAAAAAATATTTTATTATATTATTATAATATTCAATTTTTAACTCTTAGTTATTTTGAATATCTGTAATTTAAAATAATTGCTGTTTAATTTTCATTTCTTGTTTCTGATTTTACAGTCATAGTGCTGATCGTGATCGTATTAAGGAAATAGGATTGGTGAGTATTTTATATTTGATGCATTTCTGTCAAAAAATTTTGTCCTGGGTAATACATGTTCAGCCAAATCCCGATAAATCATTACCCTTCAAAAGTAGAAACAATATAACCATCAACTGAGGTGTGTGTTGTTTTTTTTCCAGTTTGGTGACAAAAGTATAATATATAAAGTAAATACTTATAAAAAAAACTAATTGCACTTACTCTAAAAGGTAGTTTAAAAACTCTTTAATTATTTTATGCCTTTTGTTTATAGGATAGTGTTTTTAAAATTTCAAGATATGTGATTATTTCTCAAGAGAAGCTCATGTTTCTTATACTGTTTCTTAGCTTCTAATCAGAGAATAATTCACATGAGATGGGGGAGAGAGAGCGAATTTGAAAAGTGATTTTGGAAGTTGGCATATGGAAAATAATAATTCAACCATACGATTCTTCATTAACTTTCATCTTTTTGTTATCATTACTACTGTAATTTCCAAAATCATGAAGAAAAAAGTTATTTTTCTTATAAAATGATTGTATAATATTGTTTGGTGACTTTTGTTAACTTTTTATCATTTTAAATCTGTCTAATATTATCTTCCATGTTGATCATTTGGACTTCCAAGGGTTGGTGGTTAAAAGTTGCTTAGTTTTAAATTAGGGATGGGTTAGTAAAATTTGATTGTATTTCTTTATCGGTAATTAAATTATGGTCTTTGAGCTGTCATTTATCTAAGTTTCATAGTTTTTTTTTTCTGTTATTTAAATGTGTTTTGTTGCATTTAGCAATTTTCTAATCTGAGCTAATTTCACTCCCATGTCTCCTTTATCTTGTTTATGTAATACACTGCCCTCAAAAGTTAAGGTACAGATTATTTTTCAGACACTCATGAATAAAGGTAAAAAATAGGTTTCATGCATATGTTTGATACAAGAGAGTATGTCACTTGAACCATGCAGCAATAGAGGTTTGGGCTCCTCATAAATGTGTCGCAGTTATGTTTAAAGAGTGATTCAGGTCAAGTTCTGATCTGGAGAGAAAGATGTGCCAGACACTTCCAAACCTACATTGAGAAAGTGGAATCAAAGTTTGGGCTGGAACACTGATTTTAATGTCTCATAATATGGATGTCATGAGTTCCATAAAGGAATTCTTACAGCTAAAAAGTAGTGAGATGAGACCCTTAATCCTTATGTAAAATTTATGCTGTTAGTATAAGTGATGATTTCATTTTAATGGCAATATCCAACTTCACTGAGCTAGGCTTATTGAGAACTGTCATAAAATTGAGTTTCAAGTTTTAAAGTGAATTGCTTACTCAGTTACTGGACCTGAATTCTATCGAGTCCCTTAAGTGAGCTTGAACAAAGATAGCTCTGTGCATAGTCTTTGTTTCCCATTCTGATAACTTGATTTCCATTATGGAAAGGCAGTGCTAAGAATGGGTTATGGTTAGGGACAGGCATACTCCTTATTGAAACCCATTTATTTCATTATATTTTGCAAAGAAAGAAAAAAACACCAGAAAATTGACTGCCATGAGAAACAGTGATTATTAATCAGTAATTTGCATGCATTTAAAAAAATAATGGAATAAACAATTGTTGAAAAACAGTTCAAGTTAATCTCGTGTTTTTATTTATATTTGTAAGTTAATCGCAAAAATTGAATTGTGCCTGAAATTTTTATGGCCAATTGTAGTGTTATATGCACTGTGATGAAAGAATTTGTCTTGTAGTTTGCGAATGAAAATGGCATATTCTTAGAAAATTATTTTTTTTCCAGGCTATTTTAACATATTGTGAGTTCAAAGTCGACAAATGGTATCTCAGCACGGGACATTCAATGTCATTTTCTCCCAAAACGTAAGTGATACCTAAAGCATTGATTCATATTTTTAATGATTATTAGTAGAGTAATAATTTAATTAATTAAAATATTTATATCCTGGCCATTGATTTTTTTATGTTATGTAATTTATTTCTTTTATTTGGTTGTAAGTGCACACTGATTGAATTAAATTAGTTGAATATTAGCATAATTCAATACCGAGAGAAAGTTAATTGATAACGTGTAATTATTTTATTTTACTTCCACAGAGCAACAGGAGCTTCATCTTTCCAAAATGGTAATGACAGAATGGGGAATGATTTTCATTCAGACATGGAATTTATTGTTATGCTTACGGTGAGAAGAGATGTTTTGGAAAATGATTGGTTAGACTTCAGTGCTAGAGGTACAATGCAGCATAATTATTTTCATAGATGTAAAAATTACTTTTCATTATTTTCATAAAATAGTTGTTAGCTTGCTTGTAAAAATTGTCTGGTTTTTGTTTTAAGTTTTCTCAATTGTCAGTTTATAATCTTAGAATTATTTAATGTATCTGAAAAGATTTGTAGTTGTGGATATAATGACATGTTTAAGCATACCTTGTTATTGACAGAGATAAGCAAAGAATGCTTGTGTATTAAATGAAATTGCTCCTCTGCAAAAATGTGTCTTTTATGGGGAAAAATAATGAATGAAATTGAGGTGCACAATTTTCTTCAAGTTATATATTTTGAATAACCTGATAAATACCTGAGGAAAAGTTAGCTAGTGTACTTGTATACCCCAACATAAACAACAAAATGTAAAGTCTGCATTTATTTTCCATATTTCAAATTCAGGCAGAAACATACTATTGTGCATATGTCAGGTGCAGACTGCTCTGTCTTAAGAAGAAGAAAAAATTGGCAAAACTTGTCTTAAAGAAGAAAAAAAAAACTTTTCAATTTGCAGAGTTTCTTTGAGCTAGTTGTGTTTTCCACAAAATTAAATTGTCAATTATTGTAATTCAAACCTTATATTTTAATTGATGTAAGAAATCTGGTGAAAGAAATAAATTCAGAAATTTAATCTGGCTTGTAACAAAATAAAATTGCACATTATCATTTCATAAATGGTATGTATTTGTATTGAAACGCTGTTGTTAATCCAATTCTGTGTTTGTAAACATAGTTTATCCTTACAGTATTCAGTCAAGTGACAAATAGAGATAATTTTCTTCTCAATAAATTTCTTGTTATTTTCTCATAAAATTTAATTATTTTTTTTATTTTTATGCAGAAAATAATTATTTTTTGGCAGTATTTATAATGAGTTACAGAATTAAAGGGTTTTTTTTATTATTATTTTAGCTCTGTGGCTTAAAGCTAAATTTCATTCATTGGAGGGTGAAATTGACCTTGCAATTTGCTGCATGGAGAAGGTACTGTAAAATCGATTTTACATAAATGTCATTTATTTTTATTTTACAGTAATATGTTTAATAGCCAGTTCTTTCTAGTGTAACTGAGCATCTGTGAAAGAAATTGTTTTTAGTTTTGTTTAGTTTATTGTTTTTAGTTTTGTTTAGTTTATTTTGTAGTGTGTGTAAAATTGTACTGCAGTTCATTATTTCACATGCCAAAAACCTAAGGGTCTGGAAGCCCAAATAGAGTAATGTATGCAAATTTTGAATTGCAAAAGCATTGGCATTGTGTCTAACATTCAGATCCTTCAAAATAGATAAGCAAAAATAATTTTAAAAGCTGTTTTCGTTTGAACATTTCAGTAGAATTTTCCAGTCAAATATACTAGACATTTCTTTGTTGTTTCTCAATTATTAATACTTTGACCCATTTTTGTATGTGCACTTCATGTTGGAAAGATAAAAAAACTTGCATGAAGCAGCATTTAGATTTTTAGATCCCTCCTCCTCATGAAAAAAGGCTTGTGAATAGATAAAGGAACCTTTCTCTGGCCAGGGTTCCCACGGTCCCTGAAAGATCTTAAAAACTCCTTGAATTTTATTTGCCTTACTCAGGGCCCTGGAAAATTCTTAATTTTTCATTGGGTCCTTGAAAACTATTTTTTGGGACAGAAGAAAAGATCAGTTTATTACTTGGTTTTGATTTGAGAATTCACCACCAGAAAAAGGGTGTTTGTATGGGAATGCTGTCAGTCTTCAATCTTTTCTCTTTGTGTATTCAAAGGCAGCTTAATTTGGCAATAGAGTAAAAACTTCAGAGGGTATTTCTCCATCGAGTAAAACAGTCCTGCAATTATCCTAATGTATTTTGAAAGTAACCGATATATTTGAATAGAATTTGGTTTTAAATACCAATAACTGATTTCCTCTGCAATTAAATCTGTTTTCAAAATTTATGTTATTTAATTTCATACAGCCAGAAAAATCTGTGTTCTTGTGAACACTCAAAAACTTAAATAGTTAAATGGATAAAATTTGGTACAGAGTTTTATCATTAGAATTGTATATCCATATCAATTTTTTTTTTCAAAAATAAAAATGCAAATGAATAATTTGATTTAAATTTGACATATGCAATTTTATGTCTAAAATGTGTAATTATATAGTTCTTGAATTTTCTTAAAAAGTCCTTGGAAGTTTTTTACTTCAATAAGAGTGGGAACTCTTATGGCTGATTTGAAAGACATAATTCAAATTTTATTTTTTATTTCTAGCCTAAGCAAGAAATCGTAATTGTTTTTTTTTTAATGAATTATCATTATTATGTGTTCTTTTTATTGCAAACTTCATGTAAACTGTAGGGATGCTGAAGGATTTGGTTGGAATATCTATCCTTAATCCATTATTGATTTATGAGACAATTTAGTTAATATATTCCATAAATCAATAATGGTATACTAGTTGCAATAAATGTTGAGCATGCTATTTTTAATTGCTAACTAGGTAAACACCTTTTGAACCTTTATTTTGTTTCATTTTCGATGTATCAAATATCCAGAAAAATTTTCTCTTTTTTGGAAAAATTGCTACTTTCAGCAATTAGGTATTACCTCAATTTCATGTCAGAATTACATAATCTGATGTGAAATTTATAGCCCAGTGGTTGGGTCGTAAAAAAAGGCCGAATTCGGAATTAATTAGGGGAAAGCTGGAGATTGTTTTAATCCCTTCAGTTTAGGTCTGGAATGAACATACTAAGTTTTCCCCCTCTGGCGAGGTGAGTGCTAGCCACTGCGTGCAGATTTGTTGTCAGAAAATAGGACTTTTTTCAGTAATCGAGTAAAATCTCAAAAACAACTCATGCTGTCAAAAACATTGTAATACAACAGTTGTAGAGCTTAAAATTGTGAATAAAATGAGTACCAACACTTTATTATATTCAATCAAAATTAAGCTCACAACTAAAAAGCTTCAAAGTACTGCCTAAAACGCCAAACAAGCGCTTGAAGCGAGAACGGACTAATTTATAGGTTCACCCTACATCCAATTATTATATAATCATTTTAAATTTGATCATGATGCTTTTATAATTATTTCAAGGCTTTATTTAGTATATTTTGAAGGAAAAACCACTGTTATTATGATTTAACAAAGGAAAACATCACACGAAAGCTTCAGCAATGACTGAGAGCGTAATGAAGAACTACGACTTTCAGTTTAATACTTATTATTTAATTACGCATAATTGAAGTGATATTAAATAGATAAAAAGTTTTAGATATATTTCAATTTTTTCAGATGTTTAAGGTTAGTCATAATCATTAATGTCGGTTTGCTTACTGTGACTTTCCTCCACTTGCAACTTTTGAAATTCTTCCTCCACGTCAACTTCTAAAATTATCTCCTCCATCCTGATATCGATTTCAACCTCTTGGTTAGGTAAGTTTGTAATAATGCTATCTTCTAGAGAATTGGTACACCCTTGTCCTTTGTAGTGATAACAAATCGTAGAACATTTAATACCAGATTTCCTACAGGTGCAAGTCAAATTACACACTTTTGCGCACTTGTAGTGATATCATTGAGAGAAGGGCTGGAGCAGCTGGTTCCTTGTGGGTGGTGACTGAGAACAATCCATGTTTGGTTTCTTTCCAACACCAGTCTAAGGGCCTTTTGGCAAATCCACTCCAATGTTGAACCTGTAGGTATGCACGGAGAGAGTGTTCACGTGCAGCTGCTGTAGTCTTAGAGAGAAAGTGATTTTTGAAAAAGTTTAAATATCAGAGAATCCCTTGTTTCTTCACTTTTCTTTCTCCCATACAGGGCTATCAAAACTTTCTGTCCTGCTTCATCTATGTCATCCGGGAATGCATTTTCATCATGGAAAATGTTCACAACTTGTTGCAGTTCAGAACACTGATAAATTTCTTCTTCACCTGCCTGAAAAGAGCAGCTATGGTATCTCAACCACTGAACGCATGAAGAAACAAAATATTGTCCCTTACTTGTGGAGCAATGTTCAGGGTTGCTGCACATTATAAAGAATCTTCTGCTTTACCTCTCCCAGGCTTTAAGAAGAAAATGTTTTCGGAATTAGTAGATGCTGCTATTATAACCAAGAGGTCGATATCTTCACCAACAACCACAACACTTGTGGCCTTTTCTCTATTTCCAAAGCATTTTTGATTATTAGGTAATCAGTATATACCTCAACTTGCTTCACAACAAAACCTTCATTTTGGAACTTAACACATAACAAATTTATAAGCCTTTGCTTGTTCTTATAATTTGATCAAAAATTTCTTTTGGGACATAGTGGCTGACATCGATTCATCAAACATAACATAACCAGATATGTGTTTCTTTGTTCGTCCGATACGTTCTACCGATTTTGTACTTTTCACTGCAACTTCAGGGTAATCATCAAAAACTATTGTGGCCCCTTCATTGAAGTGCTTTTTGGCGTAATCAACATATTTCTTCAGGATGAAGGGAAATTATTCCTTTGCCTGCCACAACACACGATGTAACAGAAATCCACCATTAACCATATAACATGCTGAAGTGAATTGCACATTAGTCTCAGTAGAAAATAAATCATAAAATACTGACTTGCGGGTCTTGCGCAGTCATCCTTCATCAAAGAGTGACAATGGGAAATGGGCCAGCTCAAATTCAAAATAACTGCATCAAACTTTTTAAGAGAGAGATTCTTCTGAATATTGTGCCTGGATTCATAGGAATTAATTCATCATGAACTTTCATCTTGGAAGTAAAACCACGAGTAGGCGTTACTCGGTTTTTCCGTTTAAATGTAACAACGGCAAAATTATTACCAACAGTTTTTTACAAATAATATACTCCGATTTCATAAGCTTTGTGTCAATTTATACTTCCATCTGCCGCAATACCATTTGCTATAGATGTGAAGTGTTCACAAAAAAATCCTTTCTTTGATTTCCGAAGGATCCTGATGTTCGGAAACTTTGGATTTATAGATGCAAAGGAAAATATCTGTTTAATCTCTCTCTTAAGGTCTTAAAGATGTCTTAAACATTCCATATTTCGATTCCTTCGTGTGTGACTCTAACAACGTTTCCACAAAATGTCAGGCTTCGAAAAAGTTTTTTTGTTGCTAAAAGAGCTCTGAAACATGATATTTATTCCGTTACGTATCATTGGGACTATACGGTGTGCTCTCAAAGCGACGTCATCAACGCATCCTCTCTCTGTGTTTGTATTTTAATTATCGATGGATGATGAACACGTGTTTCCCATATGCCCAGATGGGTAAATATTCACTAATCGCCCACAACAATAACAATATCCCTTGTACAATGCAACGTGCTTACTTAAAAGAGAACTGGGAACTTTTATTCCTTCAGAGTCTTTCTTTAAAGTAGGTTGTATATTACTCTTCTCCGTTCGTGGCAATTTCGTTTATGGTACTTTTTTTATTGAAATCATTTTTTTTATTTCAATCGCAGTTTATAATTTTTGAAAATTGCTTTTGCAAAATAACCGGTAATTTATTATTTAAAATGCCGTGCAATATCTGAATGCAGAAGAATCTTTGAGTAATTTTGAAGAACTTCCCTCGGATGAGAAATCCGTTGCTTCTAATTAATAAGCATGCTTTCAACCATTGCTGAAGCTTTCGTGTGATGTTTTTCTTTGTTAAATCATAATAACAGTGGTTTTTTCCTTCAAAATATACTAAATAAAGCCTTGAAATAATTATAAAAGCATCATGATCAAATTAAATGAATATATAATAATTGGAGATAGGGTGAACCTATAAATTAGTCCGTTCTCGCTTCAAGCGCTTGTTTGGCGATTTAGGCAGTACTTTGAAGCGCAGTTGTGAGCTTAATTTTGATTGAATATAATAAGTGTTGGCACTCATTTTATTCACAATTTTAAGCTCTACAACTGTTGTATTACAATGTTTTTGACAGCATGAGTTGTTTTTGAGATATTGCTCGATTATTGAAAAAAGTCCTATTTTCTGACTACAAATCTGCACACAGCGGCTAACGCTCACCTCGCCGGAGGGGGAAAACTTAGTATGTTCATTCCAGACCTAAACTGAAGGGATTAAAACAATTTCCAGCTTTCCCCTAATTAATTCCGAATTCAACTACCCAACCACTGGGAGAAAGTAGGAGGGTATGTTTTCATCACATTCATTGCTTAAATTGCTTGAGAAAGATTTTTTTAAAATTTGTTTAAAAGTATGATTTGGAGAAGTTGAATAACAGTTTGGATGAACTGGTACTATTTTTCAAAGATAGGAGGGAAAAAAAATTTCGTTTGATTTCTAATGGCAAATGTCCTTCCCCTTCCCAAATATGGTTTTAGTTGTAACGAGGGAAGTAACCATTTGTCCACTATTGTTGAGCAGAAAGCGTTACAAACCAATATATTTACCATGTGTCATTTAAGAATTTTTCATTTGATTTTGAACTGTGAATACTATGACAAACAGCAAACAACTCTACATACTTGTGTTAATTAATAATATAGCACAGATCTCTCAGTAACGCTCTGACGACACCAACAATAAAACTCGCGTCATATCACTGTGAGATGCTAAACAGCATTATTTCATTGTTAGAGAACCTAAATTTCGGTAATTTTAAATTTAAACGAGTAATTGTCGTTCTAATTTCAAATTTAATAGCTCCAAAATAGTGAAATAAAATTTGCTATCGATTAATGTAAAATTTATCTTGCTATGATCAGTAATTCCCAAAAAATTTTTAATTAATCATATATTTCAAATTAATTTCCGCTTTTTAATAGAAAGTAGTAAATTACATAGGTGGTATATCATACGTGTGTTATAGTTTGGATCTTAGAAAAATTATCCAACTGAAAAGAGTATGGTCTATCATAGTGTAGAAAAGAATTGATACATAATTGTATGTGCATTCTTCTAAGATTATATATTTGTAAAATAAATTAATTGAACTGGCTGAATCTAATTTTCTAGAAATGATGCACTATTACCATTTGGACAATACTATTGACAAATTTTTAGCAAAATTTGACAATGCCAATATTAAAATAAATTATTTTTATATCATTAATTAAAACGTCAGATCTTTAAATACAGTACAACCCTAGTTAACCAAACTAAAGGGGGCGGGGACATTCTGGATAACAATTTTTTTGGTTAAGCTATGAACATTTATAAATATTTTGTATCTAATTACAGTATGTAATTCTGAAATGTTTTGAGTGTAAAACAAATTCAAAAATCTCTTTGTAGGCTAAACTAATGTTCTTTATTAAAGTTAACTCTCCATAATACGAAATGAACCTGACAGGCACAGGTAAACAATATCGTAATTAATATTGTTAATACCCATAAATTTTAATTCTAGCATTCTGAAATTAATCACTGACCCTCTTGGGGTAGCTTAAGAGAAAAAAGTGGAGATATCGTTGCAAAAAAGTCTTGTTTTTGCAATTATTTCCATGTAGTCCAGTACTTGTATTTTGGATTTGCGATTTCGGAGGCACTTCGTGTAACCCGAGTTCAGTTTACTGTATTTGCATTTCACAAATTAATTTAAAATAAATTTTCTTATATAAAGACTAATATCATATTGTGAAATTATTTTTATTTTACAGCTGAGTGATGTCCTCTTTGATGAAAATGAGATCAAAATAACTGTTCAGAATAGCAGCTTTTCAAACATTATTACAGCTGGTGAGTTACTATTGTATTTTCAGGTCAGAGACATTAGTAGAAAACTTTGTTTCTAAGTAATATTTTATGTGAATTCCAAAAACTTGAAGTTGTCCTTAATAAAAGTTGAAATATTTTGCTATTTTCCGAGAGAGGTTATTTAGCTTTCTGGAATTATATTAACTTCTGTTGATATTTTAAATAGTGACATGATTATATTTTCTTTTTTGTATTTTTTCAGTGTTTATGATTTGTGAAAGTTATTAAAATCATTATACCCAAATTGAAGTATTATACAAATAAAATATTGAGTTCAAATAAAGTGTTTTGAAGTCCCATTTTAAAACTTAAAATATATTAATGGTTACTGTTATGTTCATTGAATTAATTTTATCAAAATGTAATTAAAATAAATGTTTATTAACACAACATTTTAAATAGTTTTAAGTTTAAAAGTATGGTTTGTTTTAAAATAATGTACTTTGATAATTTTTGAAAACATTGAAAGTTTTTTAAGACAAAAGTCATAAGAAATTATTTTTATTTAATTCTTTTTTTTTTTTTTTTTTAATTTGGGGTTTTTTTTTTTTTTTTTTTTTAAATTTTAGTTTGCTGATTGTCTAGATTTGATTTCATAGCTTGTTTAATTCTGAAATTCAAATATAATCCATTGAATTAATTTTATCAAAATGTTATTAAAATATATTGTTTATTCACACAACATTTTAAATAATTTTAAGTTTAAAAGTATGGTTTGTTTTAAATTATTGTACTTTGATAATTTTTAGATAAAGTACAGCAGCAGCTAGAATCTCTACAAAGGTGCCAGTCTTTGGAAGAGGTTCAAAGATTATACGAGCATGGTGATTATAATGCAGTTGTTAATCTGCTTATATTAACATTTAACACACCAAGAACTAAGAGAAAAGTATGTTTTTTGTTATTAACTTTTTTGTATAAACTCATTTTGTTTTTGTTTCATGAGAATTGATTCTGTATTCCTTTGTCCTCTATTTTTGTGTTTGTTTTTCCATCCCTTTATTAAGAAAGGAAGGAAGCTTTAAGTTATTTTCTCTTTGCTAATTTTGCTTAATTTACCTAAATGTCTTTAAAGATAAATGTTTTGAACAGCAGTTGTTCTTTCAATGAAACTGCTGCAGGGCCAGATTTACAAATTTCTACTCCCTAGGCCAGAGGTTCCCAGCCTATGGTGCGTGTACCCCTAGGGGTATGCAAAATCAAATTTGTTAATGGCGGAAACAAGAAAACATAAGGAATAAAAAATGTTACAGAAGGGATTACTTGCTATTCTCATTCTCCCAGTGAATACTTGTTATTAATAATTATACCACTTGAATAGTTGCTTATTCCGGAGTGTAATTTTGAACTATCCTTGTAAGTTAATACGAAATTATTACAATACTGGTTTCATTTACTTTAGTGTTGAACTAATACTATTGTAAAAATGGAATAAAATGTAAAATCAAAAATAAGTTCTGCAAATGTTATTAATTCGAGTGATTTCACTTTTAAGCTAACCTTAACATTATTGCTAAAAACTTCTTTGTATAGACGGATGGTTAGGAGAGGGGGTTGGATATGATAGTTGGTGGTACGCGAAAACAAAAAGAATAATCAAGGGGTACACGAGAGAAAAAAGTTTGGGAAACCCTGCCCTAGGCCAAAGCATATTCTGCACCCATTCTCTAAAAAGTTGATTTCCAATTTAGTATACAATAGTTGATCTTTAAAACATATGATCACTTAATAAAATCTTTATAATTTTTTAACCAAATTAAATTTTTAATTCAAAATTACACTACTTATGAAATAACACAACATTAACACCTGCAAAAGTAATTCATCAAATTTCTTGAAATCGTCTGAAACACCTACTAGGACTTCTTCGTCCATGAATGAACTTGAAGGGTCACTGGAGTGGACAGGTTTTATTAAATCAATATGTATAGTTCAATATATTTTTAATGTAATGAATGTAAATTTCAAAAACATCATTTTATATGGCCTTTTCAAAATAATACTTAAAATTTTGTAAATATTTGGTTGTTATTTCTTCTGTATATGCGCCACCTGACAACTGCACCCTAGGCCATGGTGTAGGTTGCCCCTGAACTGCTGTTTCATGATGGGATCCAAAATGGGGCAAATTTGTACAGAAATTGATTTTGATAAAAGTGGGGTTAAAGATGGATTAATATAAAAATATTGTTTAGTATTTCAAAATCTAATTTTAATTATTATTATTCAAAAATTATTTTAATAGTGTTTTGAAATGCAGAAGGCTTTGGCCTTTTATCATTTCAGCCATCATTGTATCTACTGAATAACTCTAATTTGAAATATTTACTTAAACTTTAGTATAAATTTGTTGTTTTATTTATCTTTTTCCTCTCTCGAGATTTTGGAAGTCATTTTGTTTTAAAATATCTAATCTAATCTATAATCTTTTCTGCTTTCAAGTGGTATTTGATATTATGGTCTTGAAAAAGACATTCTGTCCATAATTTGCTTTTGGAGCATAATCATAACTATGACCATCATTGGACCATAAGTGTGATTTTATGGTGAATTCAGTTAGTAAACGAAATTTAAATTACTTTTTGTTAATTACTGTTGTTTACATTCTGTTAATGCACTTTATGATTATACTGACATTAATTTTTGTTAACCTAATTGTACTTCTTAGATATTGCATAATTATAAGATTACTTTTAACTTTTTTAAAAAAATAACTGCCTTTTATTTTTTCAGCAATCTCTGGATGGTGTGCCAGAAAGGCATGCTCAACTTTTACTTTTGCAGAATTCATTGTTGAAGTTGGAACGATATAGAGTAGGATCTCAATTTAATTAGTTTTATTTTAATTTTTATTACTGCATTGCATATATTGTAGAATTATATGAATATTTTAAATTTAGGACTGTGTGTATTGGAGTGAGGTATCATTTAATGAAGCTTTGCAACAATTTATGAATGCTGCAAGATCTGATTGGTCTGAAACAATGGCTCATCTTCTTAATGGATTGGACCAGTAATTATATTTTGTTTTGTACTTTTTGTATCTCAATTTGTAACATAAGATTAAGGATAAAAAAATTAATTTTATTTTTGTCTTTAGATGCATCAAGTTAAATACAAAATATCTCAAAGGACTTGATGAGTCCAAACTTGTTCGCCTTACTCAAAATTTAATTCTTGTGATTGTTATACAAATGGAAAACTATGACTTCTCATCTGATAATGCTTCATTACTCGTTGTTTTACCTTGGATAACGTTATATCATCTTATACTTAAGTAAGTATACTGCTAATTGATAACTATACACATGTGTAGAGAATATTCCCTCAAATAGTTACTATTAAAAATTATTTAACTTATTATTTGTAGCATTGAATTCTAAAAGGTATTTAGAAATTAATTTGTTGTAGCTTTTGCTAGTGAAATATTGTGCATTATAGACTTTCCTTACAAAAACTTTTCTTTAATGCATTCATTCTTACAATTCAAGAATCTTGCACAAATAAAATGCCATAAAATACAAAAACTTTTTCTTTAATACATTTATTCTTACTGTCTTGCATTAGAAGAATAAATTGCCTTAAAATTTAAATATCTGTATTGCCCTAGTTTATCTGATATTAAATGTTTCCTGGCGTCTATTATCTTCTTAAATCTTGCAGTCATATTTATAGATCAAATGTTAGCATATAGCATTTTTAACCATGTTTACTTTTTATCCCATCTGCTGATTAAATAAGCCATTATTCCTCATAAAACATCAAATGTTTAGTATAAAATTTTCTTTGCATATAACTGCATTTTTAAAAGATGCTTATTGGAGATCTAATTCATTCATTATTCATTTCTGAGACAAAAGTTAATATTTGAATGGAAGTACATGGTTCCTAAAACATGTTTGTTTTAAATTGTAGGACTTGGTTACTATTATAGGTATAATGACTTTCAGTAGCGAATCTAGGATTCGGGTCTGGGGGGGGAGGGGCTGAGGTCATAAACATTTTGTATTTTCGTGATGAAGGTAAAATCTAAAGGCTAAAGTAAACCAAAACTCTTTAACTTTACAGACTTTACTCACCTGACAATAAGAATCATAAAAAACAATACAATACTTTCGATAATTTAATAAAAATTACAATGAAATAACTAGCCAAAAATTGTCTTCGATCATGCTAAAGCTACAAGTACAAGTGGAATGACTACAAAGGTAGGAAAATTTTCGAGCCAGTCAAGCCAGAAAGTAATGTTGAAACGATTTTATTATTTTTTTAAAAGAGATAAATTAAGAAAAAACAGGTTGTAATGATGTTAAATAAAATCAAGAATTCTGGCTTGGCTCTGGGGGGGGGGCTGTAGCCCCAGCTCCCCCCCCTGGATTCGACACTGATGACTTTTGTTCTTTTGACACATTGAGGCTTGTATATAGAGAATAGAAAGGCTTAAACAAAATGGAATTACAATAGAACCCCGGGAATTCAAACTAATAATTAAGGTGTGCTGTATTCATTCTTAAAGACCAATTTAAATACTTTTAAATTAGTAATAAATATTCGCTTTGTTTCTGACTTGCAATTTTTATTTTTCCTTCATTTTAGTAAAAAATTTTTTTAAAAAGATGTTCACGTTCTGGGGCTTCTGCTGTACTTTTAAGGAGATGCAAACTCAATTTTTTGCATGAAGAAATATATTCACAAAATATGCACTTTTGCTCATACTTCAAAGAGCCTTATATAGATGAGCCAAAAGAGAAGACACAGTTGCAAGATCAAGAAAAGCATAATAACATGATTTCAATGATTTTTGTGAAGAGAAATTACTTGTCCGCCCAGATTTGGTTAATAGTTTTCTGGGTACGTACGTATTAACGCCACCGCAGCTACAGATTGGCGGTAATGCACCAATAAAGAGATTGGCTGCACTTAAAAACCGCCAAATCTGTAGCTGCGTTGGCATTAATACGTAAGTACAAAAACCACCAAATCTGTAGCTGCGTTGACATTAATACGTAAGTACAAATACCACCAAATTGGCGGCACTTAAAAACCGCCAAATCTGTAGCTGTGGTGGCGTTATCACATGAGTACCGTTTTCTGAACTCTCAAAAGAGTCCATAACTCTAGTTCCTAGTTTCATTTCTGTAAAGAGTTCGGACAATTTCCAGAATAGCCTAAATTTAATATTTAGATGATTCAAGTACTTCTGAAATCAGGGTTTAGAAATAAATGTAAAATTTCATCATACTGACAGAGGATCTGTCCAAACTGCATTCTATGATAAGCATTTGATGGTCAGTAAAAGTTATTTTCCACCAAAGGCACTGCAACATTGAAAGCATTTGAAACTAATTAAAGAAAAATTGATGATCTAATTCAAAATATTGTGAGACAACTGAATCAAAATATTTTTAAGGATTTTGTAATTACCCTCAATAATGTTTTCTTTTTGACGTACTTGTTTGAGTTTTAATATAATGAGAGACTACTTGTAAATATTATTGTAATGAAACAAATTATTTATAGTTCAATTGATAATATTCATTTGTCACTTGTTCTATTTTACATTATGAAAAATTTGTTATATTTAGTGAAGAAAACAGAACACCAAAAAAAGCTTCAAATGTTGATTTGTTGAATACTTCAATGCCATCATCACTCATGCTGCTTTTCAGTGCCCATGAATATTTAGGAAGGCAAGTATCTTTAGTTCAGAGTTGAATCGACATTTTAATTCCTCTCTTATTTATTCGTATGATGTAATATTCCTTTTTTTTTTATCCTTTATGCTATATTTATTCCTATGTTTATAATATAAACATATTTTCAAGACCATGTCTTTTATTAAAAAAATAAATAAAATAGTTTATATACTTATTTTGAATTTATGAAAGCTTTTTTAATATCCTTTTCTTTTGGAAACAGATATACATTACAACTTACGTGTAGGACTACATTAAAACTTCGATTAACTGTCCAAACTAGGGCTGTGAAGGATAACCAAATACATGCATAACAGAAATCTCTTAATACATCTGTACAGTAACATGATTTTGCTGCTGGCTTGGGACAAAATTGAAAATAAAATCTTTTAATTTCACAAGACAATCAATATAAGAGAGAAGATCAATATAAGTACAAGATAGAGAATATAAGAGTAGACAAGACGATCATTGTACAGAAGTGATGAAATTCTTAGATTAAATTTTTTTTTAGATTATGACGGATAGTAGAAACTGGCAGTTAAACGAGCGATGGTTAATCAAAGCTTTATTGTATATTACATGTTTAAGTTGTTTAGTAATTATTGGGGGGGGGCCCCCGCGAGCATCCGATTTTAGATCAGAAGGCATAATAATATTCATAACATGTCACAATTATCTAATAAACTTTTTAAAAATTTTTGAGTTTTAATTTAAAATAAATTCTTTAACATAGAGTGCTTTAGAGACCAAATGTGAAGTTAACTACATTAGAATGGGAAATAGGACGAGAATGGAAACTGTATGGAAATCTGAATATTTTTCACAGTATAGGAATGAAGCCCCAACTGGCATATTTAAGGGATTAATCATTCCAGATTCTTGTAATTCTACTGCTAAAATGCATTTAATCATGTGGCAGATGGTACTGGCGAATCCAGGATTTGGGTCTGGGTGGTGGTGCTGAGGTCATAAAAAATTGTCTATCGTCGTGCCGATTGTCAAATCTCGTAGCTTATGTAAACCAAAACGCTTTAACTTTACAGACTTTACTTGTCTGACAATAAGAATCTTAAAGAATACTACAATACTTTTTATAATTTAATAAAAAAACACAATGAAATAACTAGCTCAGAAATTTTAAAAAATGTTTTCGACCATGTCAGTGCTACAAGTACAAGTGAAATGACTACAAAAGTGGGAACATTTTTGAGCCTGTCAAGCCAGGAAGCAATGTTGTCATGTTTTTTATTATTAAGGGAGATTAAGAACAAGCAGCTGTAGTGGTTTTAATTAAAATCAAGAATTCAGGCTTAGCTTTGGGGGAGGCTGCAACCCGCCCCCATAGCAGCCCCTGGATTCACCACTGGCAGGTGATATATGATACTTCCATGATTTCAATAGTTAAAAAAGTGAAACTATTATTCTTACTAATAAGTGAAGATTCAGTAGTTTCAGGAAAATTAGCTTCATAAGCTACTTTTTAAAATACAAGCTTAATATTCCTTTTTTTTTTTTTTTTTTTTTTTTTAGACGCTCTTGGTGTACAGCTGCAGATGGTTTGTTGCTATTCCACATTATTAATGTTTGTATGACTGAGCTGCAAGACAATACTGGAAAATCCTACCTTTATAAGGAAGAATTGGAAGCTGGGCTTGAACAATGCATTTATTGCTTGTATGGTCATCCTCACAAACGGACCCGAGCCAAGCACTTGCAGGAACATAATGCTCGACAAGTAAGCTTCTTGGCCTATTTTTTAGTAATGTTAAGGAACATATGTTATTTTTTTAAAATAAAATACCTTTTTCATTTTATAACCTCTGGTTCAAATTAGTATATTATTGTATATTTAATATTATATTTGAAAAGTTTGTGCTTGCAGATTTATTGAATTATAAATATGCTTTATGCTGTTTGAAATTCCCACCATTTTGTAATCTGTTCTTAAATTCTTATTAAACACAAGGTTATTTTCTAATCTATTAGAGGTTTATTTCTGCTTATATATTTTATTGATAATTTTTTTCTAGATTCCACTGACTTGGGAAAAAGCTTGTTTAATATTTCAATATTTCAAACCTAATGTCCTACCTGAGTTTGACAGTTATCGTACAAGCACAGTATCCGCTGAGGTAATATTAATGAGTTATATATGAATAGACCATAATTTGTTTTCTATTTCATTAACTCTTTTGACTGAAACTCATGTGATACTTAATTTAAGTTGTAATTAATTTAATCCTCTCTAGTTCACTACAACAGACTGGAATTATGAGAAAGTACACAATGAATCTGACTGCTCTTAACTGTTGGAAACGGGTGTGCCTTCCTACAAACTTCTAAAACTTTATAAGCTAATTTTTCTGCTGTTTATAAAGAAAAGCAGAAATTTGTTTTGTTAAAAAAAATGTTATTGATGCATTTTTAAAATATTTTATTGAGCCACAACCCTTTAAAAATCTTACACTTAATTTTACAAATTTTCTGACTTAAGCTAATTAAAAACATAACCAAATATCAACCTATAGTCTTCTCTTCTTAACCAATTACTAAAATTTTTCCATTCCTTAAAAAAGAAAAGTTCTTTCTTCAAGTAATGATTTTTATCAGCCAGTCCTCAGTTTTGTCATATCATATAATAAATGTGAATAATTTGATTTTCTATTGGGTGCTTTGCTATTTCTATAATTGAACTTACTACAGCATAATAATTTATTTTCTGTCAGGTAGATATTTTTTAAAAGATAAACTGTAACAATAGAAAAACTAAAATCATTAAACTCATGTGAAAACCATTACTTGACAAAAGGATTATTTTAAGCATAATTTTAAAATGTAAAAGAAGTATTTAGAAGTTGGTTGTCTGTTGTTCGTCTAAATCAGGAAATAAGTGGGAATTTTTTGTATTATTAGTTTTAGTATCAAGATCTTACTTTTATCGAAATTTGGATTTTAATGATGTGAAAGAGTAAAAATATTGGAATTTTGTGGGATTTAATATGCTTTTTATGTTAGTTGGAAAGTCTGCTGAAAAGAATTTCAGCTTTGGTACCTCCTGATGAAGATCCGACCAACCGGGTTGATAATTACACTGCTTACATTGAAGGTGTGACTGAAAAGTGTCCTGAAGCCCCCTTCAAGGATAAAACAGTCAGGTATGCATGTGCTATTGCAGTCGTGCAATAACGTTCAAATGTTTTTGTTTATAATTTCAATTTGCATGGTGAGATTTTTGTTCACTTTAATATAGCAGACAGCAATGATCTGTTGGCAAAATCTTGCTTTCATGGTAGAAACCAGAACTCTTGAGATATGATTTCAGGCCTGTCAAACTTCCCACACGTATTGGAGCTTAATGCATACCATATCTTTTATCAGTGTTGTATTAGAAAGCGGAGTACCGTTTTAGCTTTCATCCTCCTTATGTGATTGTGATCACCATCCATAAAACTTATAGCATAACTTCATGATGGGATGTTAGTCCTAACTATTTAATCAATTTAGCTGCAATATAATTAAATTATTTATATAATGGAAACAGTAGCTCATTATTTAAAAAAAGATTATTTATGATTTCATATATGTTAGTTAATAAGGGCAATTAGGTGAAGTTGAAAATGACCAAATTTAAAAACTGGATGAGCTTAAAATCTCCTGTTATACTATATTCTAAGATCCGTCTTGTTAACTTTTCAAATAAATATAACATTTTGTTGAAATAAATATAAGTCCTGAAATGGCATTGGTAAATTATTCTTCATAATTTGAAATTTACTTATAATAACTTGAGCCTTTGACAAGCAACTTGTGGCACTGCTGATGAACTGAATTGATGATGGCCTGATCTTTTCAATTCACTTAGTATCTATTATACATTTTTAAAATTTATTTTGACAATTTTAATTCAGTTGGATCATTATAAAAAGTGAAATATTGATTACATAACTCTTTGTGATTTGATCAGTTCTCATATCTCATCATGATGCTGAAAATTATGGCTTATAAAGGATGTGCATGTACATATATATTTATACATATATATCCTTATGTAATAAATTCTTTTTGATCACACCTTTCAAAGTAAAACTTCTCTTTTGTTAGTCAGTTGGCAGATTTCAATAAGTTCCCTAAGCCTCTTAAAGTTATTAAACCAGTTATTTCTTATTTGTTGCATTCCAAATTAAGGTGATTCTCAAGTTTGAAGTGATAAAAAGTTCCACCATTAATTTGATGCTTTGTAATATGAATATCTGCAAGTCAAACTAGTCATGGATTGGAATCACTTAAAATTTCATTTATAAAATTTAAACCAATATCTTCAGTCACTAAAAAATCATCTGAACACTACAATAAAAGACTTTTATTCCTTTTTGGAATGACTGAAATTCTCTGCAAAATGTCTAAACCAACATCTTTACATTTATATGTAGAGAGAGGGAGATATACATATATTCATTTGGAAGCAACTGTACTGTATATTATAATCTCATCAAATCTTCAGCTTAAATTATTTTTTTATGACTGATATGTTTATAAACTTTTTCAGCCCTGTTGTAAAGGATTTATATTACTTGCTTGGTGATTATTATTTCAAGAACAAGGAATTCAGGTATATAATTATTTTTCTTATTTCTAAGAGACATATTTTAGTCCCTGTTTTTGTATTCATAAAAGAATTGTTATTCTTTATTATGAATATGCTGTAATGAAACAAAATTAAGAACTTTTTTCATCATTTGTATTAATTCCTTTTTCCTTTGGTAATTTAGCAAAGCTATCCGATTTTACCTCATGGATATTTGCATCAATCCTGACAGACAAGATTCTTGGGCTGGCATGGCGCTTTCTCGTAGTTCACAACTGGACCAGAAGCTGAACTCGGTGAGTGAGATTATTATCTGTACTTTGTTTCACCATTACTTGTTAATTATTTTTGAAATATTTCTATGTATAATAGAAACTGGTATTAAATGTTTTTCTAATATTTGAAAATGAAAGCAATGTGATAATTTTGTGAGAAAATGTGTATTCAACAATTGACTTTTTGCAATTGGATAAATCTTTGCGTGACAGTAAGCTTCTGACTGTTAGCTAATTTTAGATCTGTTTAATCATGAATTGTGTTTATTTTTAATATTTTTCCATGTAAAAATTGTTTTGGTGTAGATATTTAGTGTTTAAAATTTTTACTATTCATTCTTGTATTTTTTTATAAAAATATGGAATACTCAAAGTCAGGGTTTCAGTTTATTTGCTATATGTTCTATTTTTCTGCTTTGATAATCCTAAATTTAATAAATAAATAAATTGCTTGAACCTTAGCCTGAAGGAAAATATTTTCTATTTACTTTGATTTTTTTTTCTAGAAAATCTTGGTTATGTCTCTTGGTTATGGTTAAATGAACATATTAACTTATTTAATGAAATAAAAATTTTCATTTGTTTTCTGAATTTTCTCTTTTTTGTATTAGCATTTGAAAATTGAACTTTTTCTAAATTATCTCAAAATATAATTATGCTTTTATATGTGTAAGTTGATTTGGGTGTTTTTTTCCTCTCGATTTAAAACAGTATGAACTTCGGAATGAATCTACAATATACAGAAAATCTGCTGCTGCATTAAAGTGTTTTGAACATTCACTGGAGCTGGATCCAACAACGACTTCACTCTGGATTGAGCACGGATCTCTGGCTTACATTTTACATTCCCATGCTTCCAGACAGCTTAAGCAGGTAATATTTCTAACTAGCTGCCTTCGGCAACCAGCTGGTTCGCCGAGAATAGTGATTGCCTAATTCTAATTAAATTTGTAATGTGTGGTATGATTTTCATGCTTTTATTAGCACAATACTCATAATTGTCAGATCCATTTATTCTGTAACTTCTTGCAGCTTTACTCATGCTCTGTTTATTATACCCATGCCGTAAGTTCAAGTTACGTTATTGACACATGAAAAGGGTATCTGCATATTTCTGGTAACATTCAACTGCAAGGGATCTTTTGATATTCTGTAATTACATGTCTTTAACATTCCGAGTTTGAACATTAAATTACCGCCTGCATTTCATGGGTATCATCTGAACACGAATCGATTCTTTAATGGGTATGCTATGTTATTGATAATCTCATATTGAATGTAAAAGAGAAAATGATAAGTCAAATAATCCAATAATGTGCCGGGTGAATCAAAACATGCAGATAAAAATATAAGAAAGTACATAGAATCATTCATCATCAGCATCGCTTGTTTTTAATTGTAAAGCCCAGTGGTTCAAAAAATTGCATTATTAAAAGTTTGTCTAATGTTGAGTCAGAAAGAAAATAAAAATCGTTTTTCAATTAATGGCAAAGGAATAAACTTTTTACAAAGGTAAAGGTTACAGGCAAAGGAATAAGCTTTAATAGGCTAAAAGATGCTTAGTTGAAGTTTTGATGAACCAATAGAATATTAATTCCATTATAACAATATTTTATAGGTAATATTTCTAATTATTATTTTAATTTAACCGTAGATCCATATGTTCAACTAACATGACACGTATGTCTCAAAAGAATTTTAAAAAATATTTTCAGAATAGAAATGCTCCTTAGGTCTAGTGTTAGTATTTCTCATCAGTCCTACCAAATTTTGAGAAGGAGACTTCACTTACAGAACGTGATGTCTCTACCGTATGTTGCTGTATTGTGTGTGTTTTTTTCAGTGTTGCATCAACTTACTTGATAACTAACGAGTGTGTATGCTTTGTTTTCTGAAAATATTGTCTAATATCAATAACGTTTTGATCAATTTATAAATCTAAATTGTGAAACTTTTATATTTTTTCTTTACAAAATTACTCAAAAAAAGTCTACTAGAATGTATATGCCCCATTGATCAAGATGGATGCAACATATATGTCTTGGTCCTATACTAGGGAATATATTTTTTTTCTAAAAGTAAAAAAAAAACTGTTTCTTTTGGCATTCTAGTGTGCCTTACTAATAGTTCATGCTACCCATATTCTTGTGGCCTTGGGGGGGAAAAATGTCACAAACAGGATTAATGAAAACTGCTTTGAGATTTATTAGTTTTTTTTTTTTTTTCATTTATGTGATTACAGCTTCTTAAAATAATTCACTGAAAGAAAATCAAACTTGTTTTTCTCAACTAAGGTGTATTGTTTTCTCTTAGGATGCTGTGTGCGAAGAACTTTACGAGTTGCTGAAGAAAAAGAAACTCGAAATGCTTCAAGTTGCCGAGAAGTGTTTCCGAGCTGCCAATCATTGTGATGATGGAGGGGAACCTGAAGAAGCTTGGTTGCATCATTACATGCTGGGGAAAAATTGTGAAAAGAAGGGTGAAGGTCCAGCTGTATATATGGATCATTATCAAAAGGTAAAGACAATTATTATTTTTAATTTTGAGGGTTTTTTTTGTTTTTTTACCTCTAGATTGCAGGCTAAATAAACATTCTTACCCCTCATTTCTCTAGCTTATACCTCTTTTCAAGTCTTTAGAAGATAATGACTATCCTCCCTTTTAACCACCGATAATGCTACCTATTTTTTGTCTTCCCTCATTACCAATAGACTTCTTCGTCACCGAAGAGACAATACAACAGGACAGTGGAGTAAAACTAACTGCTTGGAAACTAACTGATCAGTCCTATTATGGGAATGAAATCCTTATCAGTTAGTGGTACAACAATAGTGTTTAAAAAAAAAAAACTTCACTGATACAGCATTTGTCCTATCAATGATGAATGGGTTGTGACCTAATTCAAGAATTTGTCCAATCTGACTTCTAACAATAAATTTTTAATCCTTAAAACAATCCATTCAAAGAATTTGACTCAAAATGTTCTTTGTTTTAGGACTTCGTATAAAGCAATGAATATCAGTTAAGAAATACATGTTGCTCATTATTGCAGAATAATTGCCAACATTATATTCTAATTTCTAGCATAGTATAAACGTACTGCTCTGTTCTCCACTGATTATTGCAGACAATCAAATTTTTTAAAAGCCATACTCATATCAGCTTTACAAAGAGAATTCTTCTACTGTTAAGGGATGCAGTTTAGCCATAAATGGCTCTTTTCCCAGCAACCAAAACCAAAGCTACTGTTAAAAGAATCATATTTTCAAGGTGTTTCCCCGATGCAGCTGAAGTATTTTGTCACATTTTTTCTAAAAAAACTTCAGATTTCCTTTTCAGCTTATTTAATGGTGGAATTTTTTTTTGTATTTACTATTTTATAAAATGTGTTAAAAATATCTTTTATATTAACTTTTTTGAAGAAGTGTTAAGAAAACTAAATCTAGCCTTTCTTTAATTCCTGTTTCTGTAGGTTTAATGTCCATTTAAAAAGATACACATTTACGTAGAGTTATAGAAGAAATGTATTAAATTTACCGTGTATTTCTCTCTTGTAATCAGTCTTATTAATGAAAGAATCTAATAGTTTTAGTTATTATATTCAGTTTCTTTAAATTACAGTAGAATCTCCCTACAACGAAGTCTCTACAGCGAATTTCTCCCTATAACGAAATTTTTAATTGTAATGTTAAATAACATTCAAAATATTCTCCATATAACGAAGTGGTTGTCTCCCTATAACAAATTTTTTCAGACCTTTATCTTTTCGATTTTTGTCATTTTTGAAGAAAGTTTCTAATTTCTGTGCACACAAATCGCTCACACATGCCTGTTTCTGGAACCACTCGCATGGTTCATTCCAGCGATAACACTTAATAATAGAATGCTATGTGAAGGGTAATGCAGTTGTGGGGACCTGGGTTTCTACAGAGGGAGCAACATTTCTACGGGTCAAGATTCCAAGAATCAGGATGGAAACAGCAAATGGATGTGACAATACGCATTTTATATTTATCCATACTAGTACATATTATTCTCTAAACTGGTGAATTGTCTTCACTTTTGAGCATTTTATAATAAAAATTAGTATAATATTAACAAATTTATAATAAATATTACTTCATTTTTAATTGAAAGTCATAATTAAATATTTTTGAACTTATCACACATACTAAGAGGTTTGTAACATTTACTTAAATAACTGCAAAAATCTCTAATCTCCATCTAACGAAATTTTCTATATAGCGAATTTTTCAACTGTAACCAAGCGATTTCGTTGTAGGGAGATTCCACTGTAGTTTGTATTTATTGTCTGAACTGTCTATATTTTTTTTTTCTTTTTGCTTTTATTATTTCTAATTATTAGACAAATATAGAAACAATTAAACATTTATTCATTAAATTTAAAAAGTTGAGTGTATTAATTGCCTTAAATTTGGCTTATTTGTTGTTAAATCTTGGACTAATGTTTTTAAATACATTCGTTATTAACAAAGCAGTGATTTTTTCTTACTCGTTCATCTTTTTTTTAGGCTTTAATGTATCTCCATGAAGACTTTGCTCGATATCCTCAGAAGATACAGTACCATAACCCTCTCGAGTTGTCAGTTGAAGCTTTGGAAGTAAGGAATGTTATTGCTGAAAGCATTGTTTTATTTGTTCAATCAAAGCATTTCAGACTCGCTATTTGTGTTTTGAACTGTCTGATACACCATGCTTTGCATCTGTTTATTCAGACACATTATTACAAATATATTATTACACACACGCACATACAAAAAATCTATAATTTAAAACAGAAAATACATGTGTCTGTTGGTCACAAGAACTCCTCCTGAATGGTAGCAACATGAAATTTGCACATGACATTCTGGACTACATTTCTATTTCAACTGTGCTCTTTTTGACTTTGAGGATTAATTGTTTCTTAAGATATTTAATTAAATAATGAAAATTAGCCACTGTTAAGCTTATTGTTTAGACATTTTTTGTCAATGACTTCTGGAATATTTATTTCATGGCATTTATTTCTGCACAATCTTAAAGTGCAAAACTGATCTTTTTAATGATACTAATTCTATAGTTGTGCAATTTTTTCTCTAATTGTAATTAAAATTAGAAAATTCATTTTAAACAAACTTTTTAACAATGTTTTCTATTGTTATAAAAATTAAATTTCAACCAATTTATTATTTCAAGAAATGCTTTATAAGCTTGCTTTTGCCACTGTTAAAATTAATATAAGGAAATATAATTTTCTTTGGACATTTTTATTTCCAGTTTTATGTCGTAGCATATACCTGTTTCAATACGTTTGCACATTAATCCAATTACAGCACATTTGAATTCATTACTCTCTCTATGAGATGTTTTGTTTGATTTTCAAAAATTTTTTAATGATCCTTATGCATGTGTTAAATCTTTCATGGTTACTTAGTCCAGCTCCTGTCGGCAGGAGACGAACTAGGGAGGGAAAAAAAGGTGTTTTACCAGTCTATCTGTCAAAAGAAGTCTCCCTAAACTGTGTACAATATCTACATGAAATTTGCACATGCCATTCTGGAGTCCATTTCTAGATCAATTGGGCCTTTTTCAACTTTCAAAAAAACTACTTCTTAAAATATTTAATTAAAAAACGAAAATTAAGCCAATTTTTGGCATTTTTTCTGATTTTTTGCCAATTTCTGAAATATATATTGCATGAAGATTTTTTATGTATCATCTTAAAGATTGGAAAATTTTCTTGTAACTGATCTGAATTTAAATGGTGTATGTTCTTTTTCCACAATTTTAATAAACATTTCAAAATTCATTTCAAACACAATTTGTAACAATGCTTTCTATTATTGTAATTAAATTTAAACCTAATTTTTGTTTTATCAATTCCTGTATTTTTGCCACTGTTTAAAAGTTATGAAAAATATTGCTTTCTATGAATATTAACAGAAAGGCAGAATTTTTATTTCCACTTTTATTTCATAGCATTCAAAATGTTTGCACAACCCAATGATGTTAGTTAAAAACTATACCTGTGCTTCATTAATTTCATTTCATAACTTCATTTGATTTTGACAAATTTTTAAATGATCCTAAAGAATGTTTAAAGTCATTCAAGGTTATTGAGTCTGGTTCCACAGGGAGAGGATCTAAAGAGAAAAAGAAGGAATACTATTCAGTGTTTATCCGATCAGGCACACAGACACCAAAAAGAAGAAAATGGTACTTCGGATGATGGTAATAAAAACCATGGAGTTTCTGATTTTGACATAGTAATAATCGGGAAGGAAAAATAGAGTTCCAAGGATTGCTAGACTCATGCCAGGTGTTTCAAAGTGTGGAGATAAAAGGAAGTGCTGACCGAAGGGTCAGACGACATGGGAGAGGTCAAACGAAAAGGAACAAAAGATGCAGCTGCGAAACACTGTTTAATCAAGTTTAAATTTTTACAAGTTCATAGATTTGAAAATATTTTCATCCTGAGCAACGCCCGGCATATCAGCTAGTCTATTTATAAAATGTGTTTTCTGCCTGTCTTATAATTTCAATACAGAAGCATTTTTTTTATATTAGGTTACTGTATTTAAAAAATCATTATCTAAAAATTGTATTATATGGATTTCCTGTATTTAAAAGTTCTATTGAGTAATAAATGATTTTAAAAAATGTGTCTAATATAGGAATTGTATTCAGAATAAATTCTTGTTGAATGCAATATGTAAAGAAGTTAAATTTATCTAGCTATTGAAAACCAATCAAATTTATCCAGTTATGAATTAATGTGAATATAAATTAAAACATAATTGTTAAGCATTAAAAGTAAAGAACTTAATAAGAAATTAATATTAATAAAAAATGTGTGTTAATCAATTATTCTATTTAAAACTAGCTTATAATGTATATTAAAAAGTTGTAATTTGTATTTCACTGCCTGCATTCCTTTTTAAATCTTTTTTCTATTTTGACACATAGTATAACTAAAAATATTTAAAACTTCATAGATTATACAGGTTGTATCTTGTAACACAGCAATCATAGATTATAAAATGAATGGTTATCAGAAAACCAGATGTAAGATGGGTACCTTCTTAAATTTCGCTTTCATAGGAAGAACATTAAAAGATACTACAAATTAGCTATATCATTTAGTGATTTGAAGCATGACCTATGTTTGTTTTGTAATAATTGTGCAAAATTTGTAGAAAACTATTGTGAATTTTTATTTGAAACAATTCTAATAAAGGGCAATGGTATTTGCTTTTGATAATTAACTAACATGGTATTGGCTTTGATTGCTTCGGGGTTTATAGAAAATTTAATAATGCTACAGTTTATTTAAAATTATTTTGAAAAACTGCCACATTAATGTTTATTATGTTACTTTGTAATTCCATGTTTATTTCATTATTTATGCAGGAAATATGTTTTCTACTAACTGATTTCAAATTTCTATTAAAAAAATTGCTTGAAAGCTGATTTTTTTCTTGTTTTATGAAGGTCTATTACAGAATTCATGCTAGTTGTTTAAAGTTTCTGTGGAAACATGAAGATACTGGTGTAAACCGGGCAACACTGAAGATTATAAAGAAATGCTTGAATGCTGTTGCAAGAAGCCCATTTGCTAACTTTCAAGAAAAATGTAAAAAAGAAATGTATGCAATTTTCCTTATGTTTTGAAATATGTTCTAGATTTGATTATATTAAATTAATATTATTACTATCTCTATTTATTATTTTTGCTTTTAGCTCATGCTCATCATCTGCTCCTTCTGAGTTAGAAGATAATGTTCCTAATTCATCAGATCCTGCTGAATCAGTAAAAATAGCAGATCACGACTATTATGATAGTGTTGAGAAAGCTCCTCAAAGGATCGCCGAGGATTCCAAAAAGCGGCAAAGTCGTCCCTCCATTGATTCCTCGCCTGATACCCAAGATAATGTGACGATAAAGGAAGTTGTGGATTCTTTGGTTGGAGCCGTTGCTGAACGTTTTGTTGATGAAGAACTTGCGGAAAAGAATGCTTCTTCTGAATCTAAGAAAGATTCCAAAATAGTAATTGAAACTGCAGCTGAAGAATCAGTTTACACTACAAAGCTCTCCTCTGCAGAATCTAGCTCTCCTGATTCTGAAAAACCAGCCTTGAGTCCATCAAAGCAAGAGATTGCTGAAGCAATAACAAAAATTCCGGGAAAAGTTGAAAAAGAGGCAGAAAAAGAAATATTTCCAGCTGAAGAGCCAGAAATGGTGGTTGAAGAAAAAGACGAGTTAATGAAGCAGCGTGAATTGGCTCTTGATCTAGAGGCTGAAGCTGCAGCTTCAAAATTAGTTGAAGAAATGAGGTTAGAAAGTGATGCACTCGGAGATATAGATTATTGCAGTTATGATATTTATTCTACAAAGCATGAAAGTTTTGATCCATCAGTTTACTACGAATGCATGGATTTTGTTGAAGAACAGCCAGTGGAGCAAATTGTGGAAGAACAAATGGAAAACAATGAGATAGAGGAAGACATTTTATTAACCATGTCTGCAATGCTTGATAAACTGGAAGAAGAGGAGGTATCAAGTTCAAATGAAGTTGAAATGTTGGAAGAAACTGTAGAAACTAAAGTGAGTAATGAAGTAGATGAAGTTATTGAGACAAGTAATGATATCAAAACTGATGTTACTGATGCAGATGAAATATTAGATTCAGAAATGACAGATGACACTGGCGAATTGCAGATTGTAGAAAATGAAGAGGCAGATTCAGTAACAGATGCTAATGATGAAGATATGGAACAAAAGTCAGATGTAGTTTCTGATTGTAAGGATGAAGCTTTGAAGGACTCTCCAAAACCAAGTTCAATAGATGATGAGCAGAGCGATACAAGGACAGATGCTGAAGTCACTTCCACTGAAGAAAATATGAAAGAAATATCTTCCACTTCAACTGAAACTGTTGAAGAAACCAAAGAAAATGCTACTGAAGAAAATAATGTTGATAAACCTCCAACATGTTTCAATTCTGAAGGTGAACAGATAGCTGCAAAAGAATCAAGTAAAAGTAAAGAAGAACCAAGCAAGACTTGCCATACAGAAGGTATATATATATTGATACTCAAAACTCATTTCATCTCTAATCTTAAATATGAAACATAATGAGAAATTTTAGTCAGGTTATTAAGTTTTAATTCTCACAAGTTTTCTGTTTTCCATAGTTTTTATTAATAACTATTTTTTTTTTTTACTTCTTTCTCCTCTTGCTTCTTTTTCTGTAATAAGCATAATCTCATCATTTATATATTTAACATAATTGGCAAAACCAGAAGACCAGCCCCCCCCCTCCCCCAGCCACAACCATTTAGCTGATTCCGACAATTTGTGTTTCATATGGATGCTTAAGGCGCCTAGATATGCCATCAATGGTTGACTGCCCTCCCTCGCCCTCCATTTGTGAGAGAAATAAAAAAAAAAAAACGCTACTCCTCTATACATTCTCTATGGGGGGAAACCTTGACAGAGTACCCTAGACCCAACTGCTGGACTGACTTCAACAATTTTTATTTCATACTAGCCACCTTCGGCGACCAGCTTGTTCACCAGGAATATACATTCAATTGAATCTCATATGCATAATTTGATATTTATGGTTCCCTTAACAATTTTAAATTTCAAACTGTGATAGACATTTATCCCATGCTCTTTCAATAGCCTTGCACCTATTCTGTTTGTTTTCTGCATGAATTTCTCTAATAGACTGAAGTGACTGGCTGTGTCATGCAATATCAAATTGCTCATTGTCGGCATCAACTTCACTTTTTCCTCTTGCAAACTATGCATTTGATTTTAACTTGAACATGGCACTGCACATTGCAGTTCCAGCCTCATGTTAGATGGATGAAAATATGCGAATTAAAATATAGCATTAAACATTAAGATATTGCCTTAGCTTTCAACAATGATAGAGAAACATGTAAATAAATGTTTGAATTCCGTTGCAACAATGAAAAATATTGCTGTAAATTATGGCAAAAAATATTTTTAAAAATTTATTAAAATTAGAGGAAAAAAATTACATCAACTTAATTGATATCGTTGAAAAGGTAATTTTTTGCACTTTCAGGTGGCGTAAAAATTTTTCAGCTGTAATATCTTTGGAAGTTATCAAGGTAAAACGCCAAAATTTCGCTTAATTTTTAATTAATTAAAATTTCATAAAAGGGCTCTGAGGTGCACATTCCCACCCTCCAAAGTATGTTTGTGCCAAATTTCGTAGCTCTATATCCAGTGGTCTGCCCTGTAGAGTGCAAACACACACACATTCTCCTTTATTATTAATAGAGATGAAAGCTTATGACTCCTAGATATGTCATAAATTGTCACCTTCCACCGACCACCCTCCATTTTCGAGATATATTGCAAAATAAAACTTTAGCACAGTCCCTGAGACTCTACAACCATCAAATTGCAAGCATAGACACAGGCTATTAATATTATGGGCAAACAACTGGTTGTTGAAGGCAGCCAATTTTCTTTTTTAAGATTAAAGAAGCATAATAAAACTCATTTATGTGATTTGCTAAATTATTTTTTATTTTGTTTATGTATTTATTTTTACATTTCCATAATTTATAAGTTTTTTCGAAAAAATTATTACACTGCACTTTCAGATGGCAAAAATACTGAAGAGTCAAAAAAAGATAAAGAGAAGAATAATAGTATGAAACCTATTGAAGAATCTGCAGTTTCAAAGGAAACTGTTGCTCCTCCAACTCCTGAAGAATTATTGTACAGCCAATCTGAAATTGCAGAACTGGTTCCTGTGTGTTTGGATGCTATGCGAGAATGCCTTCAGAGGTTTATACAGCATTATAAATCATTATATCGTATGGCACACTATTATTGCTATTCGAAGAAAAATAAGGTAATTGAGCTGTCATTTGCTTTGTATCTAAATACAACTGAAGATATTCTTAAATTCTGTCGTCAAAATGAATCAATGGAATTTTCATCTTTCATTATACAGGGTGTCCACACTTATCGTGGTCCAATAGCTAATTTCTAAACCATTAGAGATAGACATATAGTTCCATTTGGAAAAATGCTTTAAATGATGTAAAGAATTATATTTTGTACTTTCTGAGTCACTAAATATATTTCTGAAAAAGTTACGAAATCTAACTTTTTATACAATCCCCCGGTCCTATCAATCATATTTAGTAAAATATTTTTGACACTCTAACATTTTAAACGAAAAAGTCCCACTCTTCTGCAGCTAAAACTGACCGCATTATGGAGCTTTGAATATCGCTGACTTAGATCACTTTACACCATTTCAATAACCATCTTGAAGACAATCCGCCAATCAATGTACTGCACTTGCTCGAAAAGGCCGCTGATTGGTTAAAAAACATGAAATTCAAAGTTCCATAACTCGCTCAGTTTTAGTTTCAGAAGAATGGGACTTTTTTTGTTTAAACTGTGTTAGAGTGTCAAGAATATTCTACTAAATATGACTTATAGGGCCGGGGGCCATTTAAAAAGTTAGAATTTGTGACTTTTCAGAAATATATTTAGTGACTCTGAAAGTACAAAATATAATTCTTTATATCAATTAAAGCATTTTTCCAATTGGAATTATATGTCTATCTCTAATGGTTTAGAAGTTAGCTATTGGAAAAGGATAAGTGTGGACACCCTGTCTACAGAAAACATACAACTAAAAACCAACAACCAACCCTTACCAATTTTTACCCCTGTATATATCTACAGATTATTATTTTGAAACTTAATGGAATCTTCTCCAATTCCCATAGAATCTTCAGTGGGCCCGTGAGATTTTACTTGCTGCTACACCACCAACAAGGAAGTACCCTTCTATGCCAGGTTTATTTGCAGACCGCAAAAATACAAATTTCTTTAATGTATGAAAATTTTTATTCACTTCATTCTACTAATCACTTATGAACATGTTGCTTTGATTGTAGAGAAATGTATTTCAGGAAAAAAATTTCTTTGAATTTATGAATTATTTTTTCTTTTAAATGTCTTAATGATTGGTTTTCAATTTCAAAATAAGTAAAGCTTTGTTTACCACAGCCCCAAATACATTTTTTTGCACCTTATTCATGAGAAATTTGTTAAATATTTCTCATTGTTTAGAAATGATCTCTGAAAACAGTTTAAGAAAATTATTTTGTTTTCCATTAATTTTGCAATATTCTAGAAAGAAATTAAAGGAATATTATATGCATGTTGATAAGAAAATTTGGAGAAGCATCAAATTACTTCAAATGTCATATTCGTTGCATTGTCAAATTCTTCAAATGCTGTATTCATTGCATAATGAGAATAAGATATGCAATCCACATATTTTAAGTAGGGATATAACGAATAGTGATTTGGCCGAATACCAAATTTTTAAAAGCATTAAACTTTTGATTGTAAATTAAATATTTTTCATATTTTAAATGAAAAAAAAATTAAGATTAAATAAAATTGAGTTTTTTTTTTATTTTTATATTTAAAAAATGTTAATACCTTTATGTATATTTGTAATATTTTAAATATCTTAATTGCAATAATAAATGAGAAACTCTTCATTTTGGATTGCTTCAAAGCAATGAAAGTCATCATTGCAGAACATGACAATGACAGACACAGAAGAAAATTGAATGGATAAATTAAAATAACTAGAAGTAAATTACTATTTTGATAAAGAACTTCTAATAGGTAGTAGGATGGAGTGTCCACTTAATTGGTGGGAGAAAAAATACAGAAAATGTCTAAGGTTCACAAATTTTGTTAAATGTGTATTTAAAAGCTCATTTTAAAAAAAATATTATCCTGAATATATTCGGCCAAATATTTGCTTAGTATTCGGCAAAAGGGCCGAATAGTTACCAAATATTCATTACATCCCTAATCTTAAGTATTCCAAATTATTTTTTGAATTTAAGAAAGCTTTCCAAAAATATTTCATTGACCTATATTATTGATTAAATTTAACTGTTCTTTGTTTTCAAACTTTAAATATTACACAGTTAAATACTTTTGTATGAATTATGAAGATGCTAGATTGACAATTTCTTTAGTCAGAGTGGCTTTGAGATTGAAAATTATTAGAAAAATAACGAGGCTCCACAAAAACATTTCATTTATGAAAATGATATTCAATGAAACGAACTTCAGCTAGTTTGGCAAATTTTTAAGAGCAGAATGAATTTCTAAATAGAAAATTAATTTGCTCTCATCATTTAGAAAAAAATTCCGAATTTAAAGAAAAAAATTCTACTCTTGAAAATGAAAAATTATACCTTGTAAATTATAAACTCTTCTCTCTCCCGTAGTGATATGAATTTCTTGAGGTGTTCTGTACAGAACTTCTAAAAAAAACATGAAAACATTTTTAAGTTTAAAAGTTTTCATTTACGGGATTTTTTAAAGTTTCTTTTTCTTAAAATGTTTCAGTCAGTTTCAAAGTCTCTGGAATAACCATGTTAGATATATTAATGTTGCTTAAAATGAATAAACTGTTAGACTTATTTGATATATTTCAAATCCATTCTTACTTTTAACTCCCTATAATAAGTTAATTTGCAAATTTTTCCTTTGTTTAGGGTATTTGGAGAGCTCCCAGTAATGAAATCGATCGCCCCGGAAGTTTCGGAGCACACATGTATCGATCCATTGCCTTATTAATTCAAGTGCTGGCTGAGCAGAAAGATTACAATATGCTCGTGTTACTCACTCAGCAGTTGTACAGGACACCTGATTTGGGAAAGTGAGCATGATTTTTTTAACCTTTTATTCGGACTAGGTTTTATTTCACTAATATAGTTGTAAGTGTTTTAGTTTAAATGTTTTTACTTTTTTTTTTGTACGACTTGCCATAAACTAGTGTAGCATTTTGTCTTGATTAGTTTTATGTTTAGTTGTTTCTATGATCTGAAATGAAATACAGTAGAACCCCGGGAATCTCAAAATTTTCTGAAAAAAATTTACTGAAAAATGTAAGAAAAATAACAATTACATATCAGAAACAATGCTAATGTTTATTCCTAGCTTAAAAGAAGCATTCGAATTGGTCTTTAGGAATGAATGCAGCAACTTAATTAGTGGAAACAAACTCTGGATATCTTCTTTTTACACTCAACTTGCTTTCCACTGTGCTGTGCGAATTGCATCATGCTCTTTCCATATGCCTTCACAAAGCGCCCAGAGTCAATACTCTACTGCATTTGATATATCAAGAGTATTTTGCCAAATTATCCGGATAATCCAAATTTCCTGGAATCCAAACAAAGGTCAGCCCCCAATTAGTTTGGATTCCTGGGGTTCTACTGTACATGCATATTATACAAGATGTCCTCTCTAAGCAGGGCCCAATAGCTAATTTCTAAACCATTACAGATCAACATATGCTTCCAGTTTGAAAACAGGATGACCCAAATGAAAAAAAACTTGAAATAATGTAAGAATTATATTTTATGCTGTTTGAGTCAATAAATGTACTGCAAAATAAATTACAAAGTCTAAATTTTTTTACAGTTTCCAGGTCATATTTAATAAAATACATAAAATAATTTTGGGGCCATCCTGTATAAAATGCTCACTAGTAATAAAAATTGTTGAGCATCTAATGCTACTTGATATGAAGTTTATGGTCCTGGATTCTTTTATTATTAGCTGATAGAAATTCTTATTGGTTAATTTTTTCATTTGTGTTAATATCTCTCCCATTTGAATTTAGTTTTTCTGAAGTGATGTCATCCCTGAGACATTTCCCATATATACCTTTTTTGTATAATTTTTTCTTTTTTCTATTCAAATATAAATGTCCCCACAATATGTCTTGCACTGTAGCTTTTTCATAAAACATCTGTTTTCCTGTCGTACGCCTATGAAAAATTTTAGTGCTTTGCCATTAGCTCAACAGCCTCAAAATCTGCATCAGATGTGCCAAGTACAAGAGCTTTATACCACAAAATGTTAGATTTTACACCAACTGTGTCACATTATGTTTCCTCTAGTTTGAAACATTTGAGCATATTTTAAAGGCTTCCATGCTAATAGAATAATGATATTTCTTGTCAATCTTTACAGGTGGTGATGATTGTTGTCTACCTTATGCAAAAATACCAACATTTTATATCTATTTCTTTAAATTTATTAAATGTTTTTGCTTGAACAGCCTATTAATACACAACTCTATTGTATGCCAGATTTTAACATGAAACTCGTTTCTTGGTATTGATTTCTTTAATTCAGCACTTGATAAATAATTTATTGCTGATTCTTCTTTGCTAATATGATGGGAACTAAATATGTTGGGGGAACTGTAGCTCTTAAAAGCTATTAGTTATTTCCATTAGAGATAAAAGATGCCACATTTAGATTTGATATTATAGGGTAAACAAGACAGTTATTGACTCCCTAATCTTTATTTTTAAAAAAAAACTTTTGTGTTAATATTCAGTTTCACCTAAGTTAGCCTTAGGTAAACAGTCAAAAGTAAACTGAATAATAATGAAGAAATGTCAATTACTCATCCATAGGTTGTCAATAACGGGTTTTGCACTATTTATTCTTAATTTATTGTAAAATACCTTCCAGGGATAATTTTTTATACAACCCTTTATTCAATTTAAAATAGAGCAATTCAGGAAATTTTACAATGAATCACAGCCTGATTGAACTAATTTTTTTCATGAATTAATGTGGGAATTCTGTTTTTCCCTGCTTAACTCTCTCTTAAAATTTAATTACTTAAGTTCTAGTTTTAATCCTTTCTATGATATTTTTACCCACACTGCCAAACAAGCTCATTTGAATAAACGCCAAGTCATCAGAAAGATATCGGCAGATAAGATCATACACTATTGCCTCACAGACCACGTGGCAGGTGTAGGAGTTGTCTTTCGTTAAAATGGAATGTAATGTTTTAATCAGGGGAGAATGCTTTGAACCTCCAACAATGTTGACAGTTTGGCTAGCGACAGGGATTTTCCCTTGATTGCAACGATGGTGTTTGGGCAATGATTTACTATCTTTTGTATTTGAGTAAGGAGTATTGTAAGTTAATATTTCTCTAAGTATAGCATAGCGCTAATTATGTAATTAATCATGCCTAAACCTCTCTCTTGTCAAATATGTAAATATTGTTTTAATAAATTTAATTGGTGTTTAACTGAGTTTTGCTTTTGGTCTTACCCCCCCCCCCAGGGGGGGGGTGAAATTAGGCCTCAGTTAAGAGATATGAAGATTAATTTCCACATATTTTTGGATCCTTGCCCGGGATCTATAAAGATTAAAAAGCAATTTCCACAAATTATTGGTCGCTACAGCCGGGTTTATTTCCCGCAACTAATTTCCACATTAATTGCATAAGTATTCCCTTAACCGCTTAACTTACCAGCTCGAGAATACTCGTGCATCAAATTATTGCATTTTTGGTCTTAAAACTAAAATTTAATCATTAATTATCTATATAATTTTACCCAAAAATTACCTAGAATCCATAAACATCTCAAGTATTATATGCCTTCTGAGATGAATAAAAACGACAACTGCTTTCCAAAACAGAAGGGAGCATCTTATTAGATAGCAAAGAAAATTATTAAGTTAAGTGGTTAAAAGGGTGCAAATAACTGTCTTGTCTAACCTATTAAATTTAAATTGGTTTATAATGTGTATTTCTTATGTTTATCTTTTACCCGCTGTGTTATGACAAAGATGAATGATGAAGATTCTGAATAGAGAATATAAAAATTGCCAAACAGTATAAACAAGACAGTTATTGACACTCTTAACTGCACTTAACACCATTATGGTCTTAGTCATAATTTGCTTATTATCGTTGTGAATGTATGCATTTTATCTCATTGTAGAAAATATATGCGGGACACGGATCGTGTGTACTTAGTCAGACGAGCGTACGATTGCTGTGTGAATATACTTCGAGATCAGATGAACTCTTTGCTTCAAGAAGAACCGCCACCGGAGGAGAGTCGGCTGATATGCTGCCTGTTGGAAATCTACAGAACTTGCCAAACGCTGCTGAAAGCGGGGATTTATGCCGATGAAACAAATGATCTGCTGGAAGAAGCATACACTATGTACAGAATGGGCGAGGTCAGCATCCTTTTCTTTTTGAATGAATTATTTTTATTAAATATAGCCTGAATAGCCAAGCAATTGCCATTTTTTTGTTTATACAGTGAAACCTCTTCGAACGGCCACCCCTCTTAACGGCCAATTTTTTGTGACACGGATTTTTCGGCCCATAGACCTAACGTTTAAATAACCCCTCTGAACGGCCGTCGGGTGGGTTCGCCCATCCCATTTAACAAATGCCTCGGCTAGAGATTTACTTTTTAAACTGAAAAACGAACTTGAAAAAATGGTTTTTTTCCCCGAGAAGGGTAAAAACTTAAAACAGTCACAAATTGTATACTTTTTTCAAAAAATGTAAAAAATTATTAAATACAGTACTATTTTCTCTTTAGATAAATCTCAAACTTCATTTTAAATAAAAAATATGTGTCAGACTTGTTTATATTATGTATTATAGCAATTATCTTGTAATTGTAATGAAAACCCTTCAGAGCAGCCACCCCCTCTGAGCGGCCAATTTTTCTCGGAACGGAGGGATGGCCGCTCAGAGAGGTTTCACTGTACAAGTATTTCTGATATATCAGCATTTTCCTTACTTTATCATTTTGGATGTACATTTGATTCAACTCATTAATTCAGAATAAATTATTCTGTTGATGTAGATCTTAATATGTACTTATATGCATGCATCAGTGTGTATTATGAGCCATAAAAAGTTTTAAATTGTGATTTTGGTCATGAATTTCTATGCACTTTCACAAAATGTTTTCAATTCATAAAAACTTTCGTCTCTGAATAAAAATTTTCTTATTTTCAGATAAAACAACTTTTATTTAAAAGATGTGGAATTGAAAACATGTGTGACACATTTCTTCAGTTTGTAAAACTCATTATATTCCTAACAAAAAAAAAATCGTAAACTAAATGATTGTGCCTTCATCAAAATCTTGTGAATTTAGTTTTTTTGATAAAGCTCCTTTCTTTCTCCGAAAACTTAAAATTTTCTTTATTTCTAAACTTGCATTGCATATTTTTATGTATGAGATTTCTTCAATTAAATTACTTTTTTCACGTGTTCAGAAATTTATCAATTTCTAGTTTAAAATATGTGTTTTCAAACTTTTTACTATGAAAATTTATGAGCTTTAACTTTTTTTTTTCCCCCAGGTTGATTCACATCCATCAGTGTTGGAGCAAGCCACTAAATTTTGCCAGATACAACTTGGAAAATCATATCCAGTAACATAACCCAAATATATCTAGAGTTTAATAGATTCATATTTATTTGTATAGATGGATCATTTCTAATTATTTTAATTGAAAACCTTTTTTTATATATATATATTCAGAATATTTAGCTAACTATGCATATTTTTACATCAAACTATGTAGTAAAAGATTTGTAATTATCCAGTGTATAGTGTCTTCCAAATATCAAGAAAAAAATGTATTTTACTTAAATTTAAAGAAAAAAACTTATTTATATGTAAACATAATGTATATTTTTGCAAAAAGAGCGAATAGTATATACAAAAGATTGGAGGTTTTGATTTCTATCTAATTTTCTGTCGACCCATAGATACCTGCTTGATAGACTAGCTGAATTTTATGCTAAAAAGAAATTTTTTGAAGATTACTGTATTAATTTTAATTAATAAGTTAATTGATTTTTTAAATCAATTAACCAATTGACTTAATAAAGTATTTTATATCCTACTAATTCCTTTTGAAGTTTGTTGATAGTTTCTGGTACAAGATAAGGCATCAGTGAAGATTTAATTGTTTATTGTTTGATTGGATTGAGAAACATATATATATATACGGAATTTTTATTCAATGAACAAATGATTTTATTACCATATTAAGGGAAAATTGTTTTTAATTGATTAATTCCAAATTCCTTAAACAATTTCTCATAATTTGTATTTTGCCAATTTCTTATACATTTTAAAAATGACTCTTAATATTGCATGTTTTAGTCAAGAAAATTAAAAATCGTGTTTCACATTTTGATGCCTTCAAAAAAATGCATTTATTTTTAATTCTTGTGGAAGGATGGGAATGTGTAATTTTCAGGGTTCGTAACTGCCCAAAACTTCCATTCATGTGGTCTGCTATCTACTTAATTTGCTAAACATTCCTAAAATATTAACAATATTATTTATAATCAATATATAAATTATGTGATGAATATTATATAATCAATATATAAATTATGTGATGAATAATTATAAATATTATTCAAATAACAATAATTGTTACCAAGAGTGCTTAATAGTATAATTTATTATACCTTGTTACTAAAACTAGATTATAACATCTTTTTTTTTTCACTTTGCAAAAGTGGATTGAATTTTTCATATTGAGTTCAATGTGAAATTATAGCTTAATTTAATTGAATCCTCTTCAACTTGCTTTTAATACATTACAGTAAAAGCCCGGTTAACCGAAACCCTGGGTATCCGAAATGCCCCTGAAATCGTAAATCAAAAAAACACGTACTGTACTGCACAGAAATAATCGCAAAGGGGAGACTTTTTGGCAACAATATCTTCCACTTTTTCTTTTTAACCTCCCCGAGAAGGTCAGTGATTCATTTTAGAATGCTAACATTAAAATTAATGGGCATTAACAATATTAATTACGATATTGTTTCCCTGTGCTTGGCAGGCACATTTCGCCCAAACTCACCAGTGCGAATATTGCCCCCGATGGAGAGTTAACTTCAATAAAGAACAAAAGTGTCGCCCACAAAGAGAGTTTTGAATTCATTTTACAGTCAAAACATTTCAGAATTACATTCTGTAATTAGATACAAAATAGTAATAATAGCTGCTCATGGCGTAAGCAAAAAAATGATTATCCAAAATGGCTCCAACTGGGGTTGTTCTGTGTTTTAAATATAGACTTAAGTGCAGTGTTGATTGATTTGTTTTCTGAAAGAAAATATTTTTCTATTATAGCAAAATGCATATGAATTGAGTAAATCCAGTTCTAAGTACATGCCAGTGTCAGATGTTTCTGAAAGTAACCTTAATGTCCCAATGCCATCTGTCAATTCGTATACTCCAGATGCTTGGCAAAAAGGTAAACGAGCATGACAAATTGCTTTCCTAGCAAGTCTTCGATGTGACCCTTTTGTAGTCTTGCACCATACGAAGATTATGTTGTTAACTGTGTTTGGCCTTGTCTTAATTTTCAGTGATGTATAATCAATAGTACTTTTTATTGTAGTTAGAAACATTACTATGACTTTTTTGTTGTTGTTCCAATTATTGCATTTTCTGTATATTTTTGTTAGTTCTTTGGTTGCAGTATGTAATTCCTTTAGCCCCTTTTAAATGTCTTCTTTATCGTTTCAGTAAACTACGTCCTTTTTGTTTATAAATATTTATATTTTTATATAAAAAGGATATTACTCAAATTTGTATATTTTTGACACAATCATCTTGAGTAATGTATTGATTAGATTTTTAAAAACATAATGATATTGCAAGTGTTTTTGTGCAGTTCGGATGCTTTTTTGTGTTTGTATGAATCCAAGTTAATATTTTCATTAATAATTTGGAATATTTCTCATTAGTATGTATTTTGACACTAGTCTATAACGATTATACACAGGAAAGGCCAAATATTTGTTTAAAATCTGTGATGAAACATTCAGTGTTAATTTTCATTTGATGTATATTTCACTTTTGCTGTTTGATACTGACTATCATATTTATGAGCTTTTTCATTATAATTTACTTCTTTTCATATTGCATCATGTGATGTTGTATTAACTTTTTATTATTATTATTTAACTCTGGTTTGAAATGTTGTATATTATAAACGCATTAAATGTATATATTGATTGTTTTTATTTTCATATCAAATTGGCATGGCATTATTCATTTTTGTTCTTGTTTGTAAAAGAGCTTTCCATCACTTCAGTTTGTTTTATAATCGAAGATTTTGTACAAATTGTTTATTTTAGTATGCATGGAATCATACCTAGTATGAAATGCTAAATAAAGCTGTTTAATTTGGCTGAAATGTTTACTCCTTTTTTTTCTTATTGTATTTTTGCCTCTTGACACCTTTAAAATATTTCTTCAATACACCTTATAAGCATGATTTTATTATATACCTTTTCATTTTATATGTGTTTATTTGCATTGGTTATAGCTGCTTTTAAAAGTGAGTGTAATTCTTGTCATACACATTGCTATTATAAGATTTTTTTAAAAATAATCCAGAAATATAATTATTGTAAGTACTATTTAATCATCTTATGAAATGGAGTCAAATTGTGAGCTGCTACCTCTCGTTAGTAAGATGGTGAACAAAAAGTATCAGAACAGGTGCCCTATCTTTAACACGTTAATTGCCACATGAAGCAAGTGTGTCTCACAAGTAATGTATTAGTTTGGACCGTATGAATCGTACATGCTTCGTTTGAAATCTGCGCATGCACCTGTGGCCCAGCAGATCAGAACAATTTGTTGTATTTTGGCGATTTACATGTTAAAACCCAAAACACATAGTGAAGACACTTGGCAAATATTGACCTTGAACCCTCCCACACATGCGGTGAAGGTTAAAAGTACTCTCACCACTTCTGTACAGTAGAGATTTGAAAAATGTGTTTGCTGTTCTGTCGTCGCATTTTTTTTATGGAAGGTAATCTGCATCTAAATTTGCCAAAAGCTTGGTGATGCCTATGAGATAGACTTATGCAAAGTTCACTCCCACCTGCGGACACCACAAATATGTGGATATGAGAAATCACCATATAAGTAAGCAGGTTCTCGTTCCTGTTGTGGGTATAGTAATGGTGGACTTGAAGGTCCTTCCACCAGTGATAGCACATATCTCCTTCGGGAGGGGTCAGGCCGTGGTCAGGTGATTGGCTACTAGGATTCCGGCCTCAGTACTCGAGCTATTGCAGCGGCTGTCATTCAGATGATCCGGATGCTTCGGCAGGGAGGGTGTAGATCTTCTTTAAGGTTATGCAAGGTTGAAGAAAGTTTATGGAGAAGGTTGTATGAGCTGCACAGGAGTGTAAGAGTTCAAACATTTCCAATATGACCATGAAAATGGTGACAGCCAAAATATCCAACATGTGCATGAAAATGATCAAGTCACTATTCATGGGTTATCTGAAGAGTGCAGCACTAGCCATGGTTCAGTTTAATCCAATCTGACTGAAGATTTGGTATGAGTCAATTGTTTGCAAGTTTGTGTCAAAATTGCTCTTTCCATTCCAAAAAGAAGACCGACTTTCAGCTGCTTTTGATAAAGCCACCTGTCCTGATGCTTTTTTTTTTTATCATCCCTTGCACTTCAATCACAACTATTTGTATTTTATTGAAACAAAGTTATTTTCGTCTTAACAATAATTGAGTAGATCAATGAAAAACCAAAAATTTGTAAGGACTAATAAAACTGTGCAAACAAAATAAGGAAGAAAATCATAATATATGAGCCTTAGTTCTGAGAAATTGAACTTCGAAAACATGATCTTATAAGGATTTCTTAATATGATAGCTACAGGTGTTAAAAAGACAATTTAAGCAAAAAGAAAAATTATCCCTAACACTTAGTTATATGGCAGGGGTGGCACTTTATTATAGTACAGACAATTATATTATTTCAATGCAAATTGTTAATGACTGGTAAGGCCGCATATGAAACTCAAAAAGGCTGCATGTTCTCTGCTGTATGGTATATGGCATAGAAGATACCTGTATATTTAAGTTGTACCTAAAGACAGTCAAGTCTAAAATTTGGGAGAATCATGGAAGGGGCATTCCAATGGGAGTTCATTAGTCAGTGACCGATGTCTTCTTAGCTCCACTAAATCTCGTTAAAGTTGCTTCTTTTTTTTTTCCCCAGCAGTTGAGATGAAAAAGATATGTAATTGATGTATTTTAGCATGTTATTTGCCATGTGAAGCAAGTGTGTCTCATAGGTAATGTTTTAGTTCAGGCTGTATGAATTGTGCATGCTTCATTTGAAATCGGTGCATTCACCCATGGCCCAGCGGGTCGAAACAATTTTTTGTATTGTTGTGATTAACGTGTTAAGATTGGTTAGTGGTACTCATTGTTGGTATTGATGTTTGGATATTTTATTTCTGATTCTGTATACAGCAAAATCACAACATGCTTGTTGCTTTCTACATGCAAGATGACATTTAATATACTTATGGGCAAACAAAGGTGTAAGCTTGTAGGCTCTACCCTTCATGTGGTGAATCAGATATTTGCATATAATGACAAAGAGAAGGAGTTTGAGATTGTTTCACTGTTTGACATTGTATTTTAATTAACACCATCAAATAATGTTGGCTGTTCAGAGCTCCATTTTTTTAAAAATTTCTGTAAGGGTCTGTAGTGTCGCAGGAGTTCGTTTCAGTTAAAATGTTATTTACACAGTGATTATAACCATTTAGTTACGACATGTCTGTAAGTGCATCATTGCATCCTTTCCAAAGAATATGCTGTTGTATCTGCAGATAAAAATTAGAAGTCTTTGAAGAGAAAATTTTAAAAATCTTTCTCTCATCATGAAGTTTTCTGGAATAGAATGGACATTTTAGATTGTAAAAACATTTTCAGCAACTGGTAAAAATCAAAATATAAATTTTGTTATTGGGTTAAGTTTTATGTATTCATTAGTTGAATTGAACACTGAACCTTGTGGACATCATAACTGAATAAATAAGATTTTCAGTATTTCAAGACTGAATTTTCTTGCTAAAAATTTTAATGAGTTTCCTCCATCCTCCAATATCAGAAAAAAAGTTTGGCTGTCATCTTATTTTTAAATACCAGTATCTGTCCCCAGAATGTTAATCTTACTCTCAGAATAAAAAATATTGCTATGAAATGACTGATAAGACATAATTATTTAAACTGTTGAAGTTGAAAATTATACTTAATTTCATGTGGTTCCTTTCCTTAATTTTTAATATTTATTTTGTTCTAATCTCTTTGTGCTAGCAATTCTAAGAAGCAATTTTTCATGTTATTTTCATTGAGATTCCTAAAGTAGTGAAACATCCCACCTACAGAGATCTGAGCTTCAAACTTTGTAGATCTCAGAAACTCTTTAGATCTGATAAAACTCGGATTGTAGAATTTTCCTGCTTTAAAAATACATAAATTGAAATTATCAGTATTTGAGCTGTAGAGGTCAGTCGAAATATCAAAGGTAGTAATATATTAGGGGTTAAAACTTCAAGATAAAATGTTCCTGTAAACATAAGAGTGGAGCTTTTCATTTTTAATGAGTAGGATAAAATAAAAACCAATTTCTATTCCCATTCTCTATTTAATTTAGAAGTTTTGTCTTCTCATTCTGAAACAATAAAGAAAAGAATCACACATTTATGAGAACTTAGAGCCATAGAGTCGTCGCAATCTGTACACAACTTGAAATAGATTTATCAAAATAATGAATATTGTTTTTAATAAGATGACTTTCATTTTATATTGTTGTTACTAATCTCTGATCGAGTCGGACCAGATCAAGGAATCCATTGACTTTGATGATGTCAATGACTAAAAGGGGAGAAGAACAAATTTTTTCTAGACAGTCCAAAATGTGTTTAGGTGATGCTTGATGTTGATGGCATTTAGGTCAGAGAGGGTAGATCTTGTTGCCTTCAGAATATGTAAGGCATTTCAGGTGGTTGCTGGCAAGTTGTGAAAGACGGGCACTTTCGTTTTATTCAGAGTCTAAATAACTTTGTAAGATAATATAGTTAAGCTGCATTAAGTCACATAAATAAATTACTCCATATTTATTTATCACCTTTCTTTTCAAAGAGAGAGAATACATTTTTCTCTTCAATGCATTTCATCTAAGTAAATGCAGTCATTAGTAGTGAATGTTATAGAATATTGAGGTAAATGCTGACTTTTATAGAACGATCCCTTGTTTGGTAAGGTTGTTTTATTTTTTGCTGATTCTATATCTTATTTTAATTTCTATGTTAGATATGTGAAAAGCAAGTTATTATTGATAAGCGTTTCTTACTTGCAGAATTTGCAAAATCACTTATGATGCCCGCCTTACCATGTAAATCAAAGATCAAACAAGAAGCTGAACCAATTCAAGATCCACTGATTTTGATTCCTATTGACAGTAAATTAAACAGCCATCTTGTGCAAAACCCAGTGCCAAATCCATGTCCTGTTGTTTCTACCCAGATGGTACATGTCGAGAAACCTAAAGCTGAAAATTTGCAGGCTTGTTCAGTTGCCTTCTTGCCAGTTACTCCTGTATTTTCAAAAGATGCTGTTAATCTTCCAAATGCTGTGCAGGCTACATCGCTACTCTCTTGCCAAGCTTACGAATGCTTTGATGTTCTGACTAGCATCATGCAAGCTTCTGGATATAAAGTTGCTCCTCAAGCAATGGTACCTCAGTCGTCGAAGGACAATAGTGCACCAATCAACTTGGTAAAAGTCAAACCTGATGTGAAGAATGCCCCTAGCGGTGCAAGCACTTCCACGCCCAAAGGGAATGTTGGAAGGCCGAAGAAGCGAAAGAGAAAGGCACCTTTTCAAAAGATGGAAGCTCTGAATTTGTGCAAGCGCATGTCGACAAAACCTATAGTGAGCACTTCCATTGCTCACTCTATTGCTGAGCTTAAAGTTGGCCCTATAACAAGCAGTCCTAAAATTGCACCTCCAGAAACTGTATCTTCGTCTTTTACTACTCCGATCTCCAGTGTCTTAGACAATTCCAATTCAAAAACTCAAATCATTCTTACCCAGTCTGGTCAAAAGCTTGAGACTCCGACAGAGAGTGCAATGAAAGAAAATCAACCTGATGAAATTGCTGCTTCTATTACCTTACCAGAATCTGTTGAAGCAACTGATGTCTCGGAGGCTGCTGCAGTTAAGGGCAATCTTGAAATACCTGCAGTTATGTCGGAATCTCTGCAGATAATTGATTCTCCAAAAGAACATTCACCTAAAAATAACACAGGAATACCTGAAATGACTGCATCTGAATCTAAGTCTCCTCAAATCCAAAAAACTGCTGTAGACATTCCATCGAAAGATGATTGTAAAAATGTTGAAACATCATTAGAATCTACCCAAATTATTCAAAATCCAGTTAATATTTCCGAGATCAATGAGAAAGGTACTCTTGAAGTATCTACTTTTCCAATAGAATTTCAAACTTCCACTGATTCGTCTGGAAATGATAATATCATACTCAGCGAAGTGTCTACTTCAAAATTAATGTCTACTCACTTAGTCACAACTTCTGTTGATGGATCTGGGAATGTAAATCTTAAAATAACTGAAATGCCTCCATCTTCATTAGCCTCTAATGAAACAGTGAACAGTTCAACTGACGTGTCTAAACATGATAATCATACGATTGCTGAATCATGTATGGCTCTATTAGAGTCTATTGAGAAAAATGAAATTTCAACTGACGTCTCTGGAAATGAAAAAAATATGGCTGAAATCCCCTCGGGTACATCATTTACTCAGGTTTCTGAAAATTCAACCTTTACAGAAGCCCCTGCTGCAGATCAGAATTCTTCAAAGCCATCCACAGTTATGGAACCATTTGTCCACGAAATATCAGATGTTATACCTGAAGAAAATAAAGAAAGCGATATGGCTGAAGATTCTCATGTTGAAACCGATGGGACGATCAGCATGATTCCTGACGATGCATTTTTCAATGAAAACAATGATTCTTCGTCATCGACTAATATAGAGATGTGTGTAATAGAACAGTGTGCGAAAGAAATGCTGGAATTCATCAATAAAAAAGTTGAAGACATGGTGTTAAGCACTACGTCACCCATCAGCTTTCCGATTGTGGAAGCCCTTTCTGTTACAAATGTCGTTGAAGAGTTGGCTAAAAATGCAGTATTATTAAAAACTGATTTTGAAAACGTGATTGAAGACAATTCCGATACATTAGATGCAGAAATAAAAGATGAAAGCTTAGGCAGCGTGGAAGTGAAGACAGAAAACGAAACAGTGCAGGATTTGAAATCATTCGAAAATCAGTTGAACATTCTGAAGGAAGAAGTAGAGGAGGAGTCAGAAATACCTTCATTAGAGACTAGTGAATCGCGTAACGAACTATCGGTGGAGTTAACCACTTGTTCACCTAAACCTTCTGAACCAGAAGAACATGTTGGAGACAAGGATGAAGACAAAGGAGCAGTCAGTTAAACAATTTTCAGATCAATGTTATCTTGGAAACAAAAAAACTCAAAAGTTTCTAGCAGTCTGTTTTGTGAAAAAGAAATTTATTGCATTATTTCAGAAAAATGTTCGGGATGGTCCATAAATCACGCTACCATTTTAAAAAATGAATAACTGTTGTATTTTGTTAATATTTTCAGTTTATTCTTCTACTTGTACACACAAAAAAAATTTAAAAAATACTATTCTTCGAAAATTATGAGGTCCATGGTCTTGGCTTCGGGCCGGAGGGTCGCAATTTGGAGATCAGATTCCATCAAATACCCACCGTGTACGGGGACCTTATCCACCGATGTCAAACGCCCTCCCGTTGGTGTGATATAGAAGATAGAACGGGCTACCGGCTCAGATGTCGTCCTCGTCAACTGACCGTGGTTCAAAATTACATGCTCGGTTCCAAACTAGTTATATGTGGCTTCAAAATGGGCCGATAACCTAACTGAACTATTTGAAAATTTTATCGCGAAAAACTAGCGTCCGTTTTCTTCATAACAAACACAGGCCATCCTGATAGTATCTTGCATCACACTAAGCAGCTTGTTGTCGTCTTGAGACCAAATGTCGACTTCAATTTCCTTTTTGGGCTTTAGTATAATGTGGAACTTATCGGCACGATTAAATACGATCACTCAAATAATCCACAGAAAGAAATAATAATTAATCAGTATGTAAACGCATTGTGTCAGATCGTGTGACTACTGGTGTTTAGAGTTGAATTAAACAATTTTGATTGTTTAGTTTAAGCTGAATATTTCCAGTAGGACTCTCCAAAGACTAAATTTTCTAAATTAATAGTCAAAAAACCAAAATTTATGTCATGAATTGGTTATTAACTCTTTAAATGATAGCACGACTTATGGTCCATCTAAAATTATTTTTTTGCACTTTGGGAATTGGAAAGTTTTAAATGTGCAGCATGCATCTTTAACTCTTACAAGCCAAATCAAATAAAACGTAAAAGAATTAAAACTGCTAAGCTAGAAATTCGTGTAATTTTTACACTTTCGAGAATTTGTTGAACGCACAATTCATTATTGTTTATATGCTAGAAATCTTTAAGATAGCATTTTAAATGTTCTCTGTTTTTCGATTTAAAATTTTATTCCAATGAGTGTTTTATATGTCAATGTCTCAAAGTGTTTTCATGAAGTTTGGTTTTGTTGATGTTTGTTTATTTCATTGGAGTTGAATTTTGTAAATGTATTTTAAATTTAAAAATCTTGAGATTTTAATTACAACATATTGTTCGAAGAACAACATTTTAAGTATTAACTGCTTTCTCGTAGGCAAAATAAACACCACCTCATTTAGTATCTATTGTTTTTAAAAAAATGTTGGTCTGCAATATTAATGTTTAACGTTTTTCTAAAACGATTTTTTTTCTCTATATTGTATTCATATATTAGTGAAAACATTCCCATTCCATGACGTTACCATATTTGATATCATTTCATGTTTTAGTTACATTGTTTAGATTCACGTAAACCTTCTGAGCCGAAAAATATGTCTTGTTTAGCATTTGGCCGTTATAACGCGAGAAAGACGATTGTCGTACGAATACCACATGGTTTATTACAACCATTGACTGGGAAAATTTGACTGCGGATTTTACTAGCTTGCATCAGACTGTGTATTATGTTTTTTTAAGCTTAAAAGTTTTTCTAACATTTTGGTTTATATATTTCTTAACAAACTTACAGAAAATTTTTTAAAAATCTAGTTTAATTAAATTAAATAAATTCGAAAAACTTCAATATAATTTAGATTCGAATTACTCTAATAATGTGCATAAGTGATCGATACAATATAACTACCGCGAAATACCTATTTTTTCTGAAATGCCGATCGTTTGATATAACAACAGGGGTTATAATATGGCAGTTCTATTACGCACAAAAATATTACTGATGTACAGCACTAAGTACATTTTAATGACTTAATAAGAAATAGTGTAAGGAAGTTTTGTTAAAACAATAGCATCTTTAGTTAGAATTTTTTATATTCTGTACACTTCTGGTGACATTGATATTCCTTGATATTCTCCATCACAAACTTTACAAAATCTTCCCTTATGGTTATTCTGTAATTTTTTTTTCTTTTTTACCATTTTCAGGAAAACATCCTGCATAAAATATGAAGTATTTCTTAGATAAATCAATATTCATTTTCACTTGTAAAGGAAAAATATTTCTTAACAACTCTTGTTCTGTTTAAAAAAATGAATAATTCATTTTGGTTTATCTTTGCTTTTGTTACAACTGTCATTAAAAAAAATCATTTCACCTAAAATCAAAGTGATAATTTTTTTTTCATACTGCAAAGGTACTGCATTGTGCCAAAGAAAACATGTACTCTAGCTTTTAAAAAAATGCTGTTGAATTTTAGCAATCCGTAACAACATATAATACCTGTTGAATTTTGATGACTACACATTCTGTCTTGGAGAAATATCCATGTTTCTTTAGATAATACTTCTTTCATTTGAAAAAAGTACTGCTAAAAAATAAATATTTTCTCTTTTGTATTTGTTGAAACCTTCTTAAGGTTGAATCTGTTTTTTGCGCAACTTATTACGCAGACTTGCGCAATTTATTTAAAAGGAAAAAAATTCAATATTTTATGCTTGTTAATTATGGACGAGTTTTCTGGTTTGTTTACTTACATTAAAAACCTAGACTTTATCTGCTTGTATGTTGGACTTCCGCTTTGAAGATCCATTGACTTAGCATTACACCGGAAATACGCAGTACAGGCATTTAATGTAAACAACAAAGCAGAAAACTCGTCCATAGCTGTTTGTCTCACGCTACCTCATTCGTTTCGAAACTGTAAAAATGCATTTGAAAACCATCGTGTTAAGCATGTGTTGAATCCATGGTTACATTCCATTAGACATTTTAAGCAAATGCAATAATAAAGTGTTTTTAAGAAATATGTTTAATGGCTATCATTTTTTTATTATTTTTTTATTCTCACTCTTGGGACATTTAAGCTGGACATTCAAGGGGGGGGGGGGGAGGGCCAGGGCCTTTGGTCGCTTTGCTAAAGACGGTTCCAATTTTTAGTCCATCCATTGAGGTGGGTCATTCCCCTAGTAGCACAAAGATATTGTGCGATATCAAACAATATTCGTAATATTGTATAATATTGTACAATATCATATAATATTGAACAATATTGCACAATATCGTGCAATATGTTGTGCTACCTGGGTCACGAAGGTTCCAAAACGTACTACCGGTCGCAGCTATCCCCGCCTATTCCTACTCCCGCCTTCAAAATGGAACACCAGCCTACTGTCTGTTCACCAAGTTGTCTAGTTGACGGCGGTCGCTATAGCAACTGGTAATGCTAGGGAAGATCCATTTCGAATAGTAGGAATCCGACAGAAGTCGGGGTTTCATTTTATTCTTGGCGCCAGTTTGCGGCGGTAGTTGATCACTCATCTTCTCGGTTTATCCGTAGTTGCACGTTCCTTCCCGTTTGAAGTTAAGTGTGCCTGTGTAACAAACTTGAATGAACGTCCACCTACTCGAAATGGATTCCACCTACGACAACTTGTTTCTATAGAGACCGCCGCCAGCTAGACAACTTGGCGGACAGAGTCCTCATGGTGGATAGACAGTAGTTTAATCCCGCCTTCAAAACAAGACCCCCCCCCCCCCGGGTGGTTTCCGCTTTTGTGAAAAAGTCTCGCTCGCCTTTTCGAGGTGCGCATTTCAGTTTTATGACCGAATGCACCAAACGAAAAACGAACGACATTGGATTTCCAAACTTTTCGACCTCAACAGTCCAATGCTAATCAGATACTCACATTGACGCCGGGTTTTAGTACGAGTCTCTCCAAATGGAGTGGATCGGTGTCTCCTGAATGTCCCGCTTTACACATCAATGTTATAACAGTAAAACTTCTCTAAGACGCCACAACTACATAGCAATCACCCCTTTCAACAGCCACTTTTGTTTGGAACGGAATTTTTGGCCCATAAATGTATTGAATTCTAGACTGCCACTCAAAACCCTCTGAGCGGCCGGGCTGGTTGCCCGTTCATTGTTTAAACAAACATTTAAGTGCGTTTTTCTCGTTCATTGTTGAAAGCTAAGATAATATTGTAATAAATTCTACTTTCTCTTTTTTATTTCTCCAATTTTTCTGTGAAATCTGTAATCAATCCTCTACGATAGCAAGTTTATTAGGAAATGCAGGGTATCCGAGAATTGTTAGACACATTTCAAAAATTAATTTAAAAGGAAACTAATAATGTTACAGCTACGGTTTTTCTTTTAAATGAGAGCGCATCTTAAAAAGTTTCTTTTTCAGATAGGTGGCGTACCGTTACGATGTTGTAAATTTGCTACAGCGAGAGATTTCCATTCGCAACGGCTACCGATCAGCAGAAGCTGACGCGCGTTTTCTGGTTTCCTTTTTTAATTTTCCTTGAATATCTCGAAAACTCTTCAGTTTTCGAATTACAATTGATTTGACAAATTCAAGAGCGTAAAATTCCTTACAAATACATGCTTTTATTTTTCTTCTAGCTTTTATATTTTCGCAGATAATGGCTCTAAAAAAAATAGAGATTTCCAGAAATTTACGACCACCTACACCACCGTAACGGCGCGTTACCTATCTGAAAGAAAAAGAAAAACTTTTTGAATTCGCTCTCATTTTTAAAAAACTGTAGTTGCAACATTATTAGTTTTTTTTCTATTTATTAATTTTTGAAATGTGTCCAACAATTCTCGGACACCCTGTATGTTCAGTAGTTGAATGATTATTGTTGCTATGTTTTGATTATTTTTATCAGCATGTCTAAATTCAGCTAACATACTGCTGAACATAAAATGTGCTGCTCCATATTAATATTGAGATTAAATGGATATTTTGCTTGCGGAAAAGAAAGTGAAACTGGCGACGATATTGTGCAATTAGATTTTAGAGAACATAGACAGTTACTTGACTGTTTAAGGGACATTCATGTAGGCAATGAACATAACAGGTGCAAGGCTACTAAAAGAACACGGGTTAAACGTTTATCACAATTTGAAGTTCAAAATTACTTTGTTAAGGCAACCATGAATATCAAATTATGCCTTCAATTAAAATTGTATTCCCGGCGAACAAGCTGAAGGCGAAGGAAGCTAATAGATTTTAAACCATTTTATCCGCCTTTTTATTTTGATAATACATTTCTTATCTTTGATTTCTGAAGATGAATATTATTTGAATTCAACTCTTTAAATGTTAAATAGAGAGTTTACTTAGGACAAAACCATTAATTTTATACATGCAATTTGATGTATGCATAAAATTGTAATCATGTATTAATCATGCAATTTGAATTTCAATGGGATGATTTCAGCAATCTGTAAATCACAGTTCGAGCAGAATTTTGCCTAAATACATAAAAATTTAAAAATTCTGCCGTACGGTCTTTGCGCTATTGAGAGCACATATTTTTCTTCAATTTCTTAAGCACCATCTTCAGGGACGATGCATAAGCATTTAAATTTTATGAAATTATTATCGAAAACGATTGAAAGATCTTATTTAGTATAAATTTTCTTTGCTATATTTAAGCCTTTATTTCCTCTGCTTGGAACTCATTTGAGAGAACTCGTAAGATTTATTAACAACAAAAGTGAGGTCGCTGTGACCTACTGGCAAGGTCTCGGCTTTGAGATCGCAATGTTCCAGGTTCGAAACCCGAATCCACTGAAGATCCGTCGTGTACTGGGCCTGTTGCACGTTAAATCATACGAGGGGGCCAAAAGTCCTCCCGCTGATGTGGTGCGGAAGTTTGGAGAGGGGTTGCCAGCTAAGGTGTCGTCATCGTGATCTGACCTAGCGTCACCCTGAACCCCCGATATTTATGATTACTAGAGTCACCTTGTCGGTTTTAAAAGGGCACAAGGTGGATAAGTGGCCAGAGCCAACGCCCCCACAATCAAAAATCCGAAGTACTTAATTGAAAAACAGAATTTATAAATAATTTACAATTTCAGAAATGTACAGAATTGAAAATGAAAAATATCAATAATAAATGAATAATAAAATAAATTAAAACACTATCGTCATCTGACCGCGGCTCAAAATTACGAGGTCCGTCCAAAATAGCCCTCGTGTTCCTTCAAAACGGGACGTTGATATAACTAAACTAAACAAGAAAAGTGTCGAAACTTCGCCGTTGCATTCATTGGAAAACAGTTATTTCACTGTTCGCGGTACGTTTAGTGTCAGTTTTTCTGTTGCAATAAATTAAATCCAAATGAATTTTCCAAAAAGAAGAAAAATGAAGAATTACTTAAAGGAACAAAACACACACACACATGAGTAAATGATTAAACAGAAAAAGAGGAGACCGAAAAGTTTTATTTCAAACCAGGATATTGTAAAATAAAGGTATAAAAATCGATAGAATGTACAAATTTAACAGATATTCTAAGCATATATATTAAAACGGTAAGAGATAAAAAAAAACGTGTTTAAAATTTCAAGTATGCCACAAAGTTCCTTTGCAATGCTATATTAAAAAATGTAATAGTTCATAAATGGGAAATATTACATTTGACAGCTAAACTGTCTTGCTATCTTCGATACAGAAATATTCATCGCTTTCTTGCTGTCTTAAGTTATTCTCTTATATAGCTGCTTTCAGTCAACCCCTAACGACGAAATATGACCCAAATCATTTCGATGAAAAATACCTTATATAAGCAATTCCTCAAATAAGCAATGATCCAGTGAAGTGACGTTTCGAACAGAGAAGATGAATACTATGGTGAAATAAACGTCACCGTGTCATTTGTCCTTACTTTTTTTTCAGTTATTCCCCAAATCAGCAACTTTGCGTTAACTGTAGAAGAGGAAATATCGCCCAAAGCAGGCAGTTTTTTGAAGCATGATATTTTTTAAATGAATTTATTTGTGGAAGGTAATAGAAAGAAGATTCGGTTTGGAAGCTACCATGAATAATAATGAACGAGATTTTTCATGAAATAAAATATCTAGTCTTTTTTTATTTGCTTTCAAATGTATTATATCTACAACATGGAACGAATACCTTACGTTAAACGAATTTTGTCTAAACCGCATTGATAACAAAAAAAATAATGAATCGAGAATGACTGAGCAGTCTCTGTGAAGTATTTTCTATACTGCTCAATCCATTCTTTACAGTATACATCACTTTCAGTAGGAGCAAATGGTATATCAGTAACTGAATCATTGAAATTGTTTGGGAAGCAAATTGATATATCAATAAAGGGATTGTTGATGCAGTCTTGTAGAAACGGATTTGTGACCAGCAATGGAGAGTTTCCATTTCCAGCAGTGAGAATAATGGAATTATTAATGCAATCTTGTAAGAATGGGTTTGTGGGCAGCAATGGAAGACTACCTTTTCCAGTAGTGAGAACAGCAGCTGCATCATTGATGGTGAAAAATGGATTCCCATTTGAACACTGTGTGCATGCAGTTTCCATGTTATATGGAGGTTTGATGAATTCATCCACATGTGCACCAGAGTTTTCGTACAGGAAAGAATTTGTGTCCAAGGCAATATTTTCAAATTTCTCAGTGTTCAGATCACCATGATTTTTTTTTCACAAAATCAAAACCTTTGGTCGAAACCCTGGCATATTTTCTAGCAATCAAATTAGATCGTAACATTAATGATTTTGTTTTCCCCTTGATTTGTGATCTTTTTCTTGTACTCAGTTAGGAAAGCATATTGCAATATGTCAGTGATATACCAGAATCCGCCACAAAAAAGGACTTTTAATAGGCCCCAAATCCAAGGTATCAACCAAGCCGCAATTTTTAGAGTAACTGTCTTCTAAAATAGTCCACAGATACAGGGTAGTAACAAAGTAATAATTTGTACCGTAAAAGTCTTCTGAAATATTCCCCAGATAAAAGGGAGCAACCAAGCAATAAAGTTTGCAGTAATCATCTCCAAAATATAACGTTTCTTCACGTTAATACTCAATCTGATAATTCTCTCGAAAGAAAATCGCAGTTTAACCAACACTTGACGAAGTCAGCAGGTAAACAAATACTTTTTGACGATAATGGGGATAAAAAATACTAAGTTTTGTTATTAATAGGTACACAATATTTAACTCTGTTTCACACTGTTCTGAAATTATTGTATTGTTTTAACTAAGTAACAATGACCAGATTGTTCCGAAACTATAATACTGTTTTAGATAAGCAATAATAATTATAATTTGATAATACAGTAGAACCCCGCGAATCCGAACTAATTTAGGCTGACCTCTGTTTAGATTCCGGGATATTCGGATTATCCGAAAAATTCGGTAAAATACTCTTGATATACCAAATGCAATTGACTTTGTGTACTATGTGAAAAGAGTTCAGAAAGAGCTAGCTGCGATTCGCATCGTCAATAGAAGATAATCGATTTCATTTCTACTCGTTAAAGTGCTGTATTCATTCTTAAATACCAATTGAAAGGTTTCTTGTAAGTTAGGAATGAACATAAGCTTTGTTTCTGGTCCCTAATTGTTATTTTACTTCATTTTTTAATAAAAATTTTTCAGAAAAAGAAAGATGTTCGTATTATCCAAAATTTCGGATTCCCGAGGTTCTACTGTAATAAAGTGTCCGAAAAAATATCAGGGGTATTTTATTTGTGTGATTTTTTTGCAAAAAAATTCAAGAAAAAATTAATTACCCGACATGTTAAACTAACTTAAAGGGCTGAATTTCATAGAATTGTATAATCTAAGTCTTCAGATATAGTCATTTTTATTACACACCTGCCGCCTTGTTTTTGAACTATCGTCGTACGCATCTATCTGGTTCATGATTTCGATGAGTGTGATATCGGGTTATTTCGCTATAGTCTAAGGCAGGTGACTGTGTTGAATCAGAAATATTCTTTTCAAATATGGTAGTTATTTTCAAACTGCGTTAGGATAATTGCAGGAATATTTCACTGGGTAGAAGAATACGGTCTATGACCTGTGGCGGTTTTTCGCACAGGTGGTAGAGGTGCTCGCCTCGTACCTAGAGACTCTGAGGGGGCCTCAAAATCTATTCGACATGCATCGCAGTGTTAAGCAAATTCACGACATTGGGTAATGTAAGGGCCTCAAAACAATTTTGCGCCTGGGGCCTCTTATTGTCAAAATCCGCCACTGTCTGTGGCTTTTACTGTTCCGTCCAGGGCCGGATTTACACCTTTCTGCGCCCTAGGCCAAAGAATATTCTGCGCCCCTCTAAAAAAAGTGAACATACAATTTTAAATTTAATATACAACTAGCCGCCCTCCGGGCGGGTTCTCAGCCAGCACCCACTTTGCTCAGCACTGTCCCTGCCACCTCGCTTCTTCGAGGCTCTCATTCACTACTTTTTTCAGTTTTAAATACTGCATGAAGATCAGTGGAACAGACCATAAAACCATAGTAGATTTTATATTCTTCGTAGACAACAGATTCCATTAAAATTCCAAAATCTTTCAATAAACCTCATCTAGTTGTAATGTTTTGTATAACTTTTTCACCAATTTCGGAGTGAAAGCCTTCGGATACATAAATATAGAATGATATCGCCCTAAATAAGCATTTTCCATCACCTACAATAGGTATTTTACAATATTTTTGACACGTCATTGTGACGGAACTGTTGGGATCCATATATGTATTTAAAACTGGCAGTACGCGCATACAGTTCGCCAGCCTCAACCACTCGACGGATTTTGATAATTTTTATTTCATGTAGAAGCTTGTGACGTCTAGATTTGCAATGAAGTGTCGCCTTCCCCACACCACCCTCCACCCAGATAGCACGTACGTTTGCAGCAAGTTTGATTTTTACTTGATATTACCTTGTCATGGCAAATTTGACACGTCAAACTTGAAGCGAAGTTGTGGCAAGTTCGCCGTGACAACTAGCGCCACCCTCGCTTACAAAACGCGTTTGCCACAAGTTCGCCGTGACAACTAGCGCCACCCTCGCTTACAAAACGCGTTTGCCACAAGTTCGCCGTGAAAAATAGCGCCACCTCCTTTGCATTGCAAGCTTGCTGTAAGTTTGCAAATCAAGCTTGATGCAAAGATAGCACAAAGAGATAATTATCTTTGTCTCTGTTTTAAAAAAAAAAAAATACGATTTTTAATAGCATCTCCCAGATAGCACGTAAGTTTGCAGCAAGTTTGATTTTGACTTGTCATGGCAAAATTTGACGCGTCAAACTTGAATCGAACTTGTAGCAAGTTCGATGTGACAAGTAGCGCCACCTCTTTACAAATCAAACTTGCAGCAAGTATGCAAAACAAGCTTCCTGCAAAGATAGCACAATAAAGAGATAATTATCTTTGTCTCTGTTTTAAAAAACATCCGATTTTTAATAGCATCTCCTAGACCGTAATTCTTTTTTATTAATTCAATAAATCAATGATAATTTGTGAAAAAAAATAACTTTTTTATAAAAAAATTTTTTGAAGCATTTTCCATCTTTTTACTAAATATATCACTCTCACTTTAAAGAAAACTATATCGCCTTTTTCTTTTTTTATTTTTTTTTTGAAATTTTAACGTTTATAAACAAAATTAAATCTAAAAAACAGTCGGTGTTTGTTGAAAAATAATAACTAGACATTTTGTCCCATTTTAAAGTAATTACTTTTGAACTCTAATTTCATAATTTATTCTACTAGCAAAACGTAGTTATTAGCGAAAATCGCTCTCTCTTTGACTTCAAATCGTATTCTCAACTCAAAAAATTAATGAAAACCAGAAAATAGTTTAAAATAAATCGTATACGAATCGCATCGAACGATGTTTTAGCGAAATCTATCCTCTCCTCACAGAGTTCAGCTGGCTCAACGGTTAGCGTCACCGCTTCGGAACCGGGAGGTCGCGAGTTCTATCCTGGGTTGTGTTCGTGTTCTGTTTTTGCTATAATTTGCAATGAGTTTGACACGGCAAACTTGCTGCAAGTTCGTTTCATGGTGACTTCGGAGCTTTCGTTAACTTGCTGCAAGCTTACTGCAAGCTTGCACACTTGTCATGACAAATTTGTGGCAAACTTGCACTCTTGCCATGACAAATTTGTGGCAAGCTTGCTGCAAACTAAAATTGCTATCTGGGCTACTAGACCGTCCTTCTTTTTTATTAATTCAATAAATCAATGATAATTGGTGAAAAAACTAAGTTTTTTTATAAAAAAAATTTTGAAACATTTTCCATCTTTTTACTAAATATAGAACTCGCACTTTAAAGAAAACTATATCGCCTTTTTCTTAATGTTGAAATTTTAACGTTTATAAACAAAATTAAACCTAAAAAACAGTCAATGCTTGTTGAAAAATAATAATTTTATTTTTGTCCCATTTTAAAAATAATTACTTTTGAACCCTAATTTCATAATTTATTCTACTAGCAAAACGTAGTTATTCGCGAAAATTGCTCTCTCTTTGATTTCAAATCATGTTCTCAACACAAAATTTTAAAAAATTAATGAAATCAAGAAAAGAGTTTAAAATAAATCGTATACGAATCGAATCGAACGATGCATTAGCGAAATCTATCTTCTCCTCTCAGAGTTTATCTGGCCGAGTGGTTAGAGCGTCCGCTTAGCAAGCGCTAGGTCGCGATGTGCTGTTGCAATGAGTTTGACGTGGTAAGCTTCGCTGCAAGTTCGTCGTGTTATTCAAGTGTCGTAACTGCTGCAAGGCATCTTGTTTCACCTTCGCACTCTTGTCGTATCAACCTTGCTGCAAGTCACTTAGTCAGATTTGCAGTGCAAGACTGCTGCAAATCTAAGGGGTCTATTCTGGTACCCCCTGGGTTGGAGAAGTCACTTTTCTCCAGTTAACAAAGGAAAAGTGACCCGCAACCATGACCATCATCTGTGAATAGAACCCTAAAATCAATCAATACAACTCTAAGATTCACGTGGGCATTTTCTATAAACATGTGAAAAAAAAACACTCCTCTGTACATTTGTCCTTTGGAAAAATTGAATACAGGCCTAATCTCAGCTTTCATCAATTCTTGTTATTTTATTTGAAAGTGTTATGACGTCTAGATTTGTATGAATACAGTAGGCTGCCAGTATCATCTCCATTTTCGAAGCAAAAAGAGGATGAGCGCAAAGCAATGATAGCATCCTTCAGAGCTCTATTCTAGTACCAGTTAGGCTGGGAGACGTACTTCTCCGTTGTTAATGCGGAAAAAGTGACGTCTCCCAATCAACTCGAATATACTAATTTACGAATCCTAACTAAGTAGCCTGAAAGTCATTCAGAAAAGATCCCAATGTAAACCCCATTATTTTGATTTTTATGTTCAAATGCACCGGAACGGAACCCGGAACAGTTTCCATACAACTCTAGTGCGACAAATAATAAATAATAATTTAGTATCTTGGATTAGTCAGTACTTTCGTGTTTTCGCTTTGTCATTGGGATACAACTAACAACTACAACTTTTTCTAAGCAAACCTTTCGGCTTAAGCAAAATACAGGAATTATTTTGAAAGTTTACGTTAGATAACTTGGCTTAAACATCAAATTAATTTTTTAGATTTACAGGACAAATAAAGAAAATACAGTAAACATGAAAGAAAGTATAAAGGTACCAGTTGAAGATCCTAAGGATACCAAAAAGGAGTCCAAAGAAAAGAAAGTCGAAGAAGAGAAAGAGCCCGATTTGGTATGAATACAATGCTTTTTAATAATGGGATTTATGTTTTATTCGAGAATCCAGATGATGTTCACTATAAATTTTTGAAGGGAATGATAGATGGTTAAATTTTTATTTCGGATATGATTTCTGCCTTTTCTCCCTTTGTTATTGTCTTTTATGTCAAATTTGCAACGTCAGAAGGCACATTACTTTTTTTAAGCAAAGGATTATGAAGATGTTGAAATTAAATGTTTGGATTGTAATATCAACTGATTATGATGAACAAACCAAGATAACAGCATTTTCGGAAAGTGATATAATTTTAGAGCTTTTGGAATAATATCTTAATATGCAGTCATCCGTATAGCCTTCAATGAGTCGAAATTATTATTTTTATCCCAGATGTTGTCATTCACATAAATCTCACTATATTTGATAATTCTATATGGATTCTTTGATTTTATTCTACTATGATAATTCTATTTGGTATTTTGTTATAGATTTTCAGAATTCATTGGTCACTGAGGTGTTAAAGTTTTTATCATTGATTATTTAATCAATATAGATTTTTGAAATGTATAACCATTTCAGTATTCCATAATTAAAATTTTTGGTTCATTCCATATCAAATCAACAACAACAACAACAAAAAAAAAAAAAATAGGATTTGACACCCGTGGTCAAAAATTTTGATAAAACTTGTTGCTAGAATAGATTTAAGTAAGCATACAAGATATGTTTGTTCTATCTCAAATAGTTTAGATTTTACAGCCTGTTAAAAGGTTTTAAAATTTCATGTTTTTTATTGATTAAGCCTAGCAAACAAAATTGGTTCTTTCATATCTTCCTTATTTATCAATCAGTGTTGATGAAAATAGAGTAGATGCTCCAGTTTTGGCCACCTTAAGAGAAAATTTGAAGTGGAAATTTCACAGTGGATGAATATTTAAAGGATATTAAATCATACTTATACTAATCTTTAACAAATTTTATTGGCTTTTTGCTAAATAGTTATACAATTTTTCTTAAGAATATTTTAGATTTAGAGTTATGAATTTTTAAATAAATTAACCCAATTTGCACCAGTTTTGTCCACACTAATATTATGTTTTTAATAGACATTTTAATGAATTTTAAGTAAAAATAGATAATTTTCATGCAATATATATTTTAGTACATTATTTTCTGTTATTTTAAATGTGATTTTTTTTATAATGAATTTATAAAGATATGTAGTAAAATCTGCCTAAGCTGATTTTAGCAGCAGATTTCAGTTTTTTAAAAAAGAAAAGGAATGCAGAAAACAATAATTTAATTTGGTTGAAAAAATACAAACTATAATTTAATTTGGTTGATAAAATACAAACTATATATACTCACATAATTTTTTTTTTGATAAAACATGAAACAAAAAATGGGGAGAGAAATAAACTTGCATTGCAAAAGCATAGATTTTTTTAAAAATCTTACAAATAAAGAATTTGCATTATTATACTCACTAACAATATCCACAAATATGTATTTTTATAATTTTTAATTGCAACATTAATCAGTTTCATCAGAATCATTTTTAAAATTAGAGCAATCTATGCATAATAAAAGAATATTTCTCATCACTTGAGTCAGGTTCCTCAAGTTGAAATTTTCTAACATAAATGTGAGGTAAACATTCAAAATGGAGATGTTTTTGACATTCCATTTTGAATGGCCTTAACTGCATTACCAACTTTAGATGGCGAGTAGCAAATTTTTGTTATGGGAATGCTACCTGCCTTCTTATTTTTAATTGGAGCCATTACTATGTAAAATGAAAACAAGCAAAACTAAATCAGTTACTTTTATTTCAGAAACAAAGCTATATCAGTTTCTTTTCATTTTAGAAACAAAACTAAATCAGTTGCTTTTATTTTAGAAATAAAATTAAGTTAGTTGCTTTCATTTTAAAAACAAAACCAAATTAGTTGATTTTATTTCATCCAGATATTCTTAAATTTATATAATGGCTAAAAACACAATAATGAAGTTATGTGGCCAAAACTGGAACATGTAGTGTTCCACTTTTGGCCACCTGCATGGCCAAAACTGGCACATATAGTAAATTTAAAGT